>SNQJ01S0031727.1:22435-57996 GCA_010110895.2 Picea sitchensis
ACCATCTTACTCATGTGGATCAAGTTCTCCATCTACTCTCTCAGCACCAACTTTTCCTAAAACAGTCTAAATGTGCTTTTGGTGCCTCAGAAGTAGAATACTTGGGTCATCTGGTTGGCAAGGATGGCGTTAGGGTGGACCCAAAAAATATTGAAGCTATGCAAGACTGTCTGCACCCAAAGACTCTCAAAATCTTGAGTGGATTTATGAGGTTAACAGAGTATTATCGCAAGTTTGTTAAGAACTACGGAAAGATTGCAGCACCTCTCACAGCTCTCCTAAAAAAAAACTATTTCACTTGGATTCTAGCTACTACTCAAGCTTTTCAAACATTGAATATGACCATGTGCACCACTCCAGTTCTAGCCCTTCCTAATTTCACAAATACCTTTGTGTTGGAATGTGATTATTCAGGGAAAGTAATCGATGTTGTCCTTATGTAAGAGGGTCGACCTTTGGCCTTCACCAACAAGAAACTGTCTGAAAGGAATCTGGGCAAACCCATTTATGAAAAGGAAATGTTAGCTATTCTGCATGTCGTTGATCTGTGGTGCCCTTATCTCTTGGGGCAACACTTCCAAATTAAGATCGACCATCAAAGCCTCAAGTACTTTCTGGAACAACGCATTTCCTCCCAGGAGCAACAAAAATGGGTGACTAAGATCTTTGGATATGATTATGAGATCATATACAAGAAGGGAAAAGACAATGTAGTGGTGGATGCACTGTCCCAAAAATATGAAGAAGAAGGATCCCTTTTTTCTCTTTCCTTCATTGTACCAGATTGGCTCCAAGCTATGCACCAGGAATGGCTTCAAGATCCCATAAGTTTGCATCTGATCCAGCAATTGCATACCAAGGCTTCGGCTCCCCCAGGGTACTCTTAGATCCAGGATGAGCTTCGCATAATGAGAAATAGTCAAATCTCCGTGCACACTACAACCTCTTTCGATTCCACCTGCTATTTGGAAGGACATCTCTATGGAATTTATTACCAGCTTACCCAAATCAGGGAATAAATCATTCATAATGGTGGTTGTGGATCTCCTTTCCAAGTATGCTCATTTTTGTGCTCTTAAACACCAATTTATTGCATCCACGGTGGCTCAAATTTTCATGGACCAGGTATTCAAGATTCATGGCATGCCACACTCTATTGTTTCTAATCGTGACCCAACTTTCACAAGAAATTTTTGGCAAGAAATGTTTAAGCTACAAGGCACCCAATTGCATCTCAACTCATCTTATCATCCCCAGACTGATGGTCAAATGGAAGTTGTCTAAAAGTGTTTGGAAACATATCTGAGGTGTTTTGCCTCTGAAAAACAACATTAGTGGGCTCAATGGTTACCCCTAGTTGAATGGTGGTATAACACTTCCTACCATATAGCTACTCACATGACTCATTTTGAAGAAGTATATGGACAGAAGCCACCTTCAGTTCTCTCATACTTACCGGGTACCTCGAAGGTCCAGGCGGTTGACCAAACACTTACAGTTCGAGAGTATATTCTTCGCACCCTTAAAGAGAACTTGGTCATGGCACAGAATCACATGAAGAAGCAAGCAGATCAAGGTTTCTCTGAACATCAATTTGCAGAAGGGGATTAGGTGTTTCTGGATTGCAACCATATAAGAAAACTTCCCTCAAGGCCGAGCATTGTCAGAATTTGGCGCCCAAATTTTATGGTCCTTATACAGTTCTCAAGTGTGTGGGACAAGTCACATATCAGTTAGCTCTGCCCAGTCAGTCGAAGCTACATCCTGTTTTTCATGTTTCATACTTAAAGAAGGTGATTAGAACCAGGTGCCAAATTCAAACCAACCTTCCAGAGTTAGCTGAAGAAGGATCCATTTGGCTACAACCAGAAGTAGTTTTGGACCAGTGTGAGCATTGCCTGCATCAGAGAATCATGAAGAAAGTGCTCTTCCAGTGGAAATATACGACTCCAACAGATGCCACTTGGGAACCAACTACCATTCTGCAGCAGTTTCCACATCTAAAGGCTGGAGGACAAGGCTATTTTTAAGGGGGAAGACATGTTAGGGTCCTAACCCACACATAGGTAGATCAATAGATTCAAATGTAATAAAGGTCAATATTAATAAGGCCTTTCAATAAAATAGAATAAGGCAGATGTAAGAAGACCTAATAGAAGCTTCCGCTTCTAGAAGTATCTTCCTCTAGATGTTTCTCTTGATAGACATATTTAGTATAAATAAGGGTCGAGGGTATGAAAACCCTATCTTGGAGATTATTGTAACAGAGCACTACTCGAATGGAGGTCACCCCCTCGAAGAGGCCTATGAACATTGCTTTCTGAATCAAAGTTCTATTTTTGTTTTTGTTCCTATATCATTTTTGTGTTATTGTGGAGATTATGCTGGTTATATTACTGTTATTCTGCCATTTCTAGCATTTTATTTCTATTTTGCGTATTTATTATATCTGGTATCTTGCAAGTATCCACCTAGAACATGTGTAGGGCTTCAGACATCCACAAAAGTGTAGAACCCACAATTACAAAGAAGTATAGAAGAATGATTTGAACTAAAAACGGACAAGAGGAGCCAGTTGGAATAGGTGGGTGGCCACCAATATCCACATGGATCAATCCTCCCTATTAGGAAGCAATGGTCTCCATTGTGTTGAGTTCCCCCATCAGGTGAAGAAACTTCTACTAGATTTGGCTCTAGGTGAGCCACCTGCCTTGGTGTAGGAGATTCCCGACCTTGACAAACCAATAAGGCTGGATCCTCTGCTGGCAAGTGCCATTGACGTGTGTGTCAACTATCTAATCAGTGGATGCTTGTTCCATGCAGTCAGGGTTGAGCTCTTTTGGTGTCAGATATTCTGTGATTTCTGAGGTGTCCAATAATGGTGGAAAATATGACCGAAGGAGGTCCACATTGAAAACTAGGTGTAGGCCAAGGAAGGCTGGAGTGTTGAGCTCAAAAGAATTGCTACCCATAGCCTTGGTGATAGTGTAAGGCCCATAGAAAAGTGGGTGGAGCTTCCGATGGGGCCTTGTGAGATGATCCTTCTGCAAATGTAACTAGACTTTGCCGCCAACCTGAAACTGGTGTGATGCTCTATGTTGATCATGGCACTTCTTGTACATAGCATTGGATTTCTACAAAATCTCTTGGACTTGTTGGTGGATGTGCTGAATTCGCTCAATGAATCTGGTGACTTTTTCGGTCTAAGACTGAACATGGGAAGATTTTGTCTGCGTAGTGGCAAGAGGTAGTGCAACATCAATGGGACTCAAGGGTTGGAATCCCCACCCCACCTGAAATGGGCTATGGTCAGTGGAGCTATCGATATCCCTATTGTAATTGTGTTGAACATAGGGGAGGATCTCATCCCATGTACATGGATTCTTAGAGTTGTACATGCACGGGATGTGCACAATCATATGATTGAATACCTCTGTTTGGTCCTCTCTTTGGGGGTGGATAGCATTGGATTTAGTGATCTTGGTGTCCAACATTGACTAGAGACTCAACCAAAATGTGCTAAGGAACCTATCGTCCCAGATGGAGATGATGGTCTGTGGTATCCCAAAATGGACCCACACTCGTTCGAAGAAGAGCTTAGGAGTCATTTCCATTGTGATATTCTTCTTCCAGGCTATGAGGATGGCCATCTTCGAAAACCAATCAATGGCCATAAATACGCAATCATTTCCTTGCCTGGTGGACAAAAGGCCAGACATGTAATCCATTCAGATGGATTCCCAAGGCTTCTCGAGAGTAGGAAGAGGGGTGTATAATCCTTGCTTCTTGATGGTTGGTTTGGAAATGACACAAGCAATGCAAGATCTGATATACTTGCTGACGTCCTGTCGAAGTTTTGGCCAATAAAAATTCTTCTGAATAATGGCCACGATTTTTTCCATGCCAAAATGTCTTGACATCCGACTGTAGTGAGATTCCCAAATCATATTTGCATGCTCGCTTGTAGGAACATAGAGATGGCATAGATGGAATAATAGTCTATCCTAAATGTGAAAATTAGTGATAGTCACACATGTACCCAAGACCTGATAGGTGGTGGCCAAGTCTGGATCTTGATAATAAAGTTGGGGCCACTCAGATGCCTCATGTCCACAAGAATGGAGCATAGTGGTGAGTGTAGCCACGAGAGGTCGACTTAGGAAATCAGCGACACAATTTAAGATCCATGTCTTACACTCGAAGTTGGGATGGAATTGATGTAGGTAGGTGGACCACTTCTGATGGAGGTCGTTCTACAATTTCCCCTATGTCTGTATGAATTACAAAGGCTTGTGATCAGTGTGGATGATTGTATCCTTTCCCAGAATGTAATGTTTCCATGTATGACAAGCTTGTACAATGGAATACATTTCCTTGTCATAGGTGGGGTATTTATGGACAACATCTAAGAGTGTCTCACTATGGTATGCCACCAAATGAATGTGTTGAGTGGGAATTTCACCTACAACATATTCATATGCATCAGTCTCAATCTCGAATGGTTGTTGCAGATTGAGAAAGGAGAGTACTAGAGCTGAGCACAAGCGATGCTTTAGATAATTGAATTCTCGCTGTTGTTCCTTCCCCTTCACGAAATTTTCCCTGCCACCTCCCTTAGTCACCTTTTTGAGGGCCCATGAAATATGGGAGAATCCCAACATGAACTGTCGGTAGAAGTTGGCAAGTCCCAAGAAGCTTCGAAGCTCAATTAGTATGGACGAGGCTGGCTAGTCACATATGACATGGATCTTAGTTGGATCTTAGTCACATATGACATGGATCTTAGCTGGATCTTAGCCAGAGGTTGTACCATGGTAATGACTATTCTGCATGGCAGAAATAGCTCCACCACCTTTGCCCGATATGTCATTAATGCTTAACCTTATCTCTGTTTCACCTTACTAGTTTTAGGCAAGCTTGTGAGTGTTCTGCTCCTATGTATGCTATGATTTAAATCCTGGCTCATTCACATCAACCACCATGTGCTCCTCTCTATGGCACCGGTGGTGCGAATTGAGCCGAACGGTAGTCAAGCCCTGCTACTGTTCGATAACGCCCAGAAAGATCTACAAGATAATGGTTAGCTCACGTTTGTACAGAGGTTCGAGGGTTTCAATTTGTTTGTTGAACAATAGTTCTCCCTTACCTTTGATGGTTATAGGGCCAAAATAGGTGTCATTTAGCTTGAAATCAGTGAAGAGTTCATCAGCTCTACCACAGGATTAGCAGCCACGGGCTAGCGATGGTTTAAAAACTCTAAAGTTGATGAGGTTCCATGGTCGTTACTGTTCGTCTCACGAAAGGTCACATCCTATGACAGAGGTATGGCTATTTCCACACTTAAACCAAGGTGGAATGATCTTTTGATAGTGGTTAAACAATTCGTGACCTGTGAGGGTCGGTATGGATTGGTTTTTCTTTATCACCTTCGACTGTTAATGAATTTCATGGCTTATCCATTGAAAATGCCATTTTATTTCTAGCGTAGTCTTTATAAAATGGATAAGAGTTTTAAATGAGAGAAGGTCGATAGTAGCTTGTTTCACCATGGCCTGATCAGACTCATTGTCGTTCATCATTTAAACCTCCACGGTGATAATTGGCAGGCTTTTATCTCTCGAAATGGCTTTGTTGATTCAAAGCCTGTCCAAATTGACAAGTCTGTGGTTAGTGAGACTAAGGTCGGGCCACCTGTGCCTTTCCATGTCCTTCTTCCCTCTCCCAAACCCTCGGTCAGCCCTGATATTGACCTACCCGACATTATAACAGACAAGGTTGAGGCTGTAAAAAAGCCTGTGAGCAAGAAGTTCAAAGGTAACCCTACTGTCGACGGAAAAAGTAAAAAGAATGCTCAACTTATATCGAGACTTTCTAGGAATAAACCTAAACCTAGTGTTGATCAAAATCCCATAGTCCTTAGTGAAGACTCAGACTTTGATGTCGAGCGCTTCCTAGCTAGTGAATACCCTTATTCCCATGGATTGTGCTCCAAGCCACCCTATGACTTTGTTTCTAATTTTCCTCGGTGATTGAAGAATAATCCTAGCTACCCAGGGATCAAGCTACCTAATGAAACCCTCGGTGATCTGAACAAACCCTCTACTGTCGTTTCAAAGCCCGATCAAACAACATGTGTTCAATGTAATGTGTGGCTTGAACGCTACTATGCCGACATTCCCTTGTTACAGTCGAAAATCAAATCATTGGAAAACCAAGTTATAGCACTTTCAAGAGAAAGGGACAAGCTTCAAGATAATGACAAGAAGCAGAAAACCACTGGTTCCATCGTATTTAGGAATGTTGAATTGGCTACAGCCTTCGTCAACTCCAAACTATTATGACCAAGTTGTCTGCTCATCATCCAGGTATCAATTTCGATATCAATTCCATTCTATGAATTTCTAGGATTAACATAATGAATTGAGTTTGGTTTTCAAATAGCTCTGTCCATTATCTGAAATGACTCTGTCATAGTCATATAAAAAATGGTTATGTTGTGGATCCTGTACATTGTTTTCATTTTGTTAAAATTAAATGAAGTTATGATTTGGTTTCACGATTTGGTCGTGCCCAGTTTAGCAATTGATTGGTTTTTCACTGGGTTTGATTCTTTTGTCTATTGGTTTGAGTTAACGAAATCAATGGTTTTTTCTTTCACTTGGATTTTGTTTGTATCTAGCATGAACAAGAGGTTTTTACGCTAAAATTAGAACAAGGTTCTGTTCTGATTTAATATGATCTAGTCTATTAAATTGGAAAAACGACTCTATTTTCTCAAAATTTTCGTTTGGATTTGGATTATATCTGACCTGTGCAAAATATCTCTTCGCCAAAATCATGGAACCATGTTGATTCATAACGACTATGTCAAACTCAAACTGTTTGATTCACTTTTGCTTTGATTGGATTGTTTCGTATCTTCAGTTAGCATGATTGTTTTTTATGATTTGGATTCGTATATAAAATAGACTTGATGTTTCTCTGTTGATTTTAATTTTCAAAACGAGTTTGTTAAACACAGATCGACATATGTTATCTCTGTTGAATTCGTATTAGAAAATTCGGTTAATAGTTCGTTTTGAAATGAATTCAAGTAATGATTTCGTTGAAAGTCAATCGATTTTGTCTACCCCCAATTGGCAATAACAAATGATTGGACGAGTCCCACAGACCTTGTTATCAACTGATTAATTCCATTATGATTTCGTTTGTGATAATTTACATACCAGTTTTGATTTGATTCGCTAATAGCATGGATCGTTTGTTATGTTTAATATAGTATGATCAATTTGAGAAAACGATCCTATTAATTTCGTTTGGATTCGAAGTGATCTTGTGGATAGCTGAAGCAACTTTTTGTGTTGATTTCAATTGGTCCATGAATCGATTTCATTGCTGTCGGTTATCCAATATGATTATGTATACCCGAATTGGTGATAACATATGGAACAGAGTACATGTATCTCTGTAATCATTTGATTGATCTTAGTCTAGTTTGATCTCAAATTAGTATAACAAATTCAATTTGAATGATTCATTTGTCTTTCAAATAGCAATTAGATACTTGTTTGATAGTTTGAATTTAATTCTTTAAAATTCGAATTGATTTCAATACGATTCTTTGTTTGATTTAGACTAGCTACAGAATCGCAAGATTCTATAGCTAGTCTTTAGAATTAGATTTTTATCAATTTCATCAGCAAAATATCCTCTTAACTTGTCCATTTTTGTCCTCTTTCAGGTACATTCGAATTGTATTAGGCATGATGTGGCAGTCTAAGAGATATTTGTGTGATATAGTTTTATTTTTAAGTTGTTAGTTTGAGTTAGAGATAAAAACTTGGGATATTTTCCCAGATTTGTGTAAACAATTTTGATAACTTCCACAAGGATGTTTTACCCTGTGGAAGGTCTTTGAATACTTGCTATTTTTTGTAATAATGATCATCCTTACTTGTGGGAGAACCAGGCTATGGATTTATGATACAAACTGAGATGAGAGTTGATGTCTTGTAACAGTTTTCGCTTTCAATATATCAAACTTTTGTTTCAAGTTTTATGCATATCAGTTTGCAGTAGATTATAGACTACTTTAGCTATCATAATCTATTTGCAGGATGATGTAGTTTGGTTAATATGCTACCCATATCTAATCTCTTTCATTATTATTAAAAGTAAAACAATCACTTTGTTTCAGTTAATGAATCATAGATTTCTCTTCTTCATTAATTGAATCATTTTGTATAGATCTTTGCATACAGTTTTATCTAACTGTGAAGATTTATACATCATAAGGTTGTTGTAAATTTTTATGTCTTGTTTGTCTTGTAATCATATTTAAAGAGCACTACAGCTTTTTGTTTACGAGACTTTCGTGGAGAATCTGGTGTGGGTTTCCTCCCTCAGATCAACTAAGACAATCATTACATGCAGGACAAACCTGGAGCGTTTCTTCAGGTCAGTTTGTTGTTTATTTGGTAGTTAATTTGTTAGTATAATTTAAGTAGTTTAGTTAGATATATGCATAGTTTAGATTTGTAGTTAGAGTTAGTATCTTAGTTGTTTAGTTTTGATAGTTTCTTTTATTTCTTTTTCATAAAATCGTAAAAATCAAAAAACAATAGCTCTCACTCTCTTAGGACAGAATACAAATGAGTTTCTCAGGTTTTCATTCAAATCTGTAAATTGTAAATATTGTACATTTGTGAATAAGATTTATTTTTGTTAGTAGTTACATATTTAATTTCTTAGAGTTAGCATAGTATTAGATAGTAGATTGTATATATAATAGTTATATTTTTTTTTTTAGTTTGTTTTAATAGTTAGTTTTAGTTAGATCAATTAATTTAGAGTAGTTTTCTTTTTGTTTTCTTAGGAATTAGATCGGCTAACAGAGCCGCTAAACCCATCAGGGTGGGTTATCCCAAATGGCTTGGGTTATTTAGACAACCCCGGACCGGATCCACTCTCCTAGTTGACGGACGGTCAATTTCACTCGTCAACAAATGGTACTAGAAGGAGGGCTTGAACTTAATTGATGGCATGAGGCGGTCATAAGACTCCTCCACCACCTAATCGCTCACCTATAGTGACAAGAAGTCATTCGAACGATAAAATTCCACCTCAAATAGAAACCACATCAACCCACGATCCACAGATCATAGTTGAGCCAACAACCCCAAATCCTACAAGTGGTGACATACAAGAGATTGTACGCCAATCTCTCATAAAAACACATAGTGCCTTAGCTCGTTTGAGGCAACCAAACCATCCGTGGGGACAACCTTTGGATTTCTATGATATCAGAGAACAATTAGGAGGCACTAACCTCACTATGAACCCTGCAGATCCAACCCTCAATCCTGCTACAGGAGGATCTGGAATACCTCCCTCACCACCTCCATCATCTCCTTCTTCTTCTGGAGGAGATTCTTTTGACGAAGTCAGTTCCCCTTCTCAGCCTTCCACACCCACTACACCAATGGCCAACCAGAATAACCCTGCTAAACCTTGGCTTGACCAGGATTCCGTAGCTATACCTGGAGCTCAACATCTCTTACCTAAACATCTGGAGAAATGGCTTCCCAAGTTTGACCCCGACTCAAAACAGATCGCTGAAGATCACATCAAAAAGTTTATGGTAGCCATAAGACTCCACAATGTCGAGAATGAAGATGTAGTTTTCAGGTTGTTCCCCTATACTTTTGAGGGCAATGCATCTACATGGTACCTCGCCTAGCAACCCCATACCATCGTGTCTTGGGAAAAGTTCGAGTCATGATTTTTGGAAAAGTTCGGAGACGCTAAGCCTCTGAAAGTCCTAGTCATGGATCTTTATAACTTAAGAATGAACCCAAAAGAAAAATTTAAAGACTTTAATCAAATATTCTTAACACTTAAAAATCGAATCCCTGTGGATTCCATGCCTGCCGAGAATCTTATAATAGCATACTACACTAAAGCTTTGCATCAAAATATAGCTATTTGGGTTAAACGATCCAAGAAAGCCACGTTGTTAGAAGACTTCGAGGAGGCCAACCAGATTGAAAAAGACATACTTAGTCTTAAAGACTCTACTAGCATTGAAACAGAGACTAGTCCTTCTTCCAAAAAGAAGATCGAAATCCTCCCTAGACCTACTCAAAGTAAAACACAACCTGAAAACTCGGATTTAGAAAACTTAACCAAAGTTGCTCAAAAACTATTTAACCAAGTTATAGACTTGAAAAGGATAACTGAAGAAGCCTCCTCGAGCAGAGGGCCTTACAAACCTCCGTTCTGGAAGCCTTTTCCTACCAACCGACCTAATCCAACCACCGAAGGCCTCAATCTAGAAAGTCTGCAATGCGCCCTTCAAAAAATTCTAGATGCCCAAGATAACTTGATGCCTCCTGAAATTCCTGAGGTAGTTGAACAAGAGACAGTTCAAGAAGAGGAGTCTTCTCCAAATATTTTTGGACACTTCTCGGATAGCATCTTTCAAGCTAACTTCGAGATAGTACATCCCTATAATACCAGGAGTAAGACAACAAACAAACCTTCTTCCGAAAACACTACAACTTCGCCTCCAAAGAAATCTAAACCAGCTAAGACTAAACAGAGTCATGTGAACCCCAAATTAGATTATGATGTAGTTGAAGATCTTAAAAAGTTGAGAGCCAACATTTCTGTTTATGAGTTATTGAAATTTCCATTTCTGCTACAAAAAATGTTACAGAATATCTCGAAGAATGGAAAAAATGGTAATTCAAGTGGTAACAAGGTTGTGACGAACAAAGTTCCTCAGAAGACTTCCACTAAAAACAATCTTGATCCTCAAGATAAAGGAATCCTTCCTGTAATTAATGTAAATAATGTGGATAAAGTAGCTTTAGAAACTGCGAGTAAAAAGCCACAAACTACCACCCTTAGTACTCACAAAAATATACCTCCTTTTTTGTTAACATTCAAAATCTTTAATAGAAACATGCAGAATTGTATGGTAGACTCAGGAGCGTCATCCAATGTGATGCCATGGTTTGTATGCCAGAAGATTAACGTCGAAGTTGAACCCTCCACCTTGAAAATCATACAACTTGATCGGACCAATGTTAAAGTTATAGGCGAACTAAAAAATGTGCTTATAAGATTATCATCTAAACCCAAGGTTCATCAAGTTATTGATATAATTGTAGTGGATATTCCAGAAGTGTATGGTCTATTTTTAAGCAGGGACTGGTCGGAGCAACTACACGGTTATTTCGCGATGGATTGGTCTCATCTATGGCTTCCAGAAAATGGCAAGCCCAACAAGATCAAGGTAAATTGTGAACGCTACCTTAAGTTCACAGTCACAGATTTGAATGATCCCAACAAACCATTTACACCTTCTGCGGATTCACCCGAGGTACAAGGGATGGATACCTTTTTCGGCAATTTCATGGCCGAGGCTTCAGTTATCACCAATCCAGAACAACAGTCCGAGATTGTAGCATATGTCCAGCCAACAACTTGTACGTAATGGTCTCATGTACCCGATGGAAATAAGGTTTGGTCTCTTTATTTTGACGGGTCAGATTCCAAAGAAGGAGGTGGTGCAGGCTGCGTCATTATCGATCCGACAGGTAACAAAACATTAATTGCATGTAGGCTAGAATTTGAATGTACTAATAACACTGTAGAATATGAGGCTTTACTACAAGGCCTGAGAAAAGCTTTGGATATGAATATTCAAAACTTGGCCGTCTTTGGCGACTTTGAAATAGTGGTTAGATAGGTAAGAGATTCTATCCACTGCCTATCTCTGCATCTCAAAAGCTACCAATCCAAGGTATGGAATTTAATGAATAAATTTTCTGCTTTCAATATAAATTCTATTTCTAGATTGAATAACTCTGAAGCAGATCTATTGGCTAACGTAGCTTCTAAACTCTTCCCTGTAGAAGGCTTGTCCCCGGATGCATTCTCCGTCAAGCTGTTGTTCAGGCCATCCATTCCCGACAACGTCACGAACTGGAGAGTCTTTGATGACGATCAGCAGATTATTAACTTTCTGCACATGGAAGAAACTTTTCAAGGTGCGGTGATAGATGAACGCACACATGACGACAATTTGTGTGATTTTACGGTAATACCTGATCCGAAAACTCCTGAATCTTTATTAGACATGGTAAACTCGATACCTATATCTGTAGTTAGATTAGAGAAGTTTTATGATTTTCAGGATAAATTTAGAAAGACGGTCAACTGTAAAACCAATAGTTCCTCTTTATCATATGAAAAAGTAAACTTAGGAACTAAGGACAATCCAAAGTGCATCAATCTAGGGGTAGGATGCTCTGAACAAGAAAAAGTTGCTTTTATTAAATTGTTCAAAGAATTTAAATATGTTTTTGCATGGACGTATGATGACCTTAAAACTTTTGACCCTAACATCATACAACATGTTATTCCTATGAAACCCCAAACCTCCCCCTTTCAACAAAAATTGAGAAAAATGCACCCTAAGCTCGAACCGACCGTTCAAAAAGAGTTGAATAAGATTCTAAATGCTAAGATAATTTTTCCTGTTAGGTACACTCAATGGGTTTCTAACCTTGTCCCCGTCCGGAAGAAAAATGGGGAAATCCGACTCTGCGTCGATTTCCGGAACCTTAATAGAGCATCTGATAAAGACAACTACCCTGTCCCACCCATGGAATAGATCCTTCAACAAGTATCTGGTTATGAGAGGCTATCCTTATTGGATGGTTTCTTGGGGTACAACCAAGTCCTGATGTCTCCACCAGACCAACTTAAGACTACCTTCCATACCTCGTGGGGCACTTATGCTTATCGAAAAATGCCCTTTGGACTGATTAATGCTGGTGCCACTTTCCAGAGAGTAATGGACATTTCTTTCCGAGGCTTAATCAATCAGTCCATCGTATTTTACTTAGATGATGTGACTGTATTTTCTAAAAATAAAAACGATCATCTAGCTCACTTACGAGTCGTTCTACAACAATGTCGTAAATACGGCATCTCCTTGAATCCTAAAAAGTCCATCTTTGCAGTAGAGCAGGGTAAACTCTTGAGATTTATTGTGTCAAGCAAAGGAATGATTATCGATCTTGAAAGGACTCAAGTCATCGCAAAACTTCCCCCTCCTACATCCAAAAAATCTATGCAGTCTTTCTTAGGCCAGATTAACTTCGTGAGGAGATTCGTCCCCAGTTTCTCTAAAATGGTCAGGCCTTTACAGAACTTAATTAAGAAAGACACCCAATATCACTGGGGACCCCTAGAAAATCAAGATTTTAATGCAATAAAGAAGGCCATAATAGACACTTTGTCTCTCATGATCCCCAAATTTTCTCAAGACTGTACACTCTACACTTTTGCTTCTGACCGTTCCTATGCCTCCGTCCTAACCCGAAAGAATGACCAGAACAATGAAGTACCCATCGCCTTTATGAGCTCTTCTTTCAAAGGTGTTGAACGTAACTACCCAGTGGTAGGTCAGCAAGCCTACACTATTTTCAAAGCAGTCAAGCATTTCCGGTCTTATCTGTTGAAGTCTAGGACGAAGATTATTGTCCCTTACCCAGCCGTCAGGAACCTTCTAGTACAGAAGGAACTAGGAGAAAAGAGGGCTAACTGGGTCACCTCCTTGTAGGAGTACGACTTAGAAATCACCCCAGCTCAAATAGTGGGGGACCAAGGGTTATGGAATTTAGCTGTTGATTCAGCAGCAGGACAACAATAATAAAGCGATACGTCAAACCTAGGACAACACGATCAAAATGCAATCTATTGCGCACAAAACTCTATCAGTCCTTGGTATGATGACATAAGATTCTATCTTGAACATGGGTCAGCCCCCTGTCACCTAGATCCCACTAAAAGAAGCGCGTTGAGATTAAAGTCTGCCTCCTTTCATCTGGTTAATGGTATCTTGAGAAAGACGAAGCAGAAAAAGTCTTGTTAGAGTTGCATGCAGGAGAAGCTGGTGGTCATTTTGGTGGTGACACCACTTCTCACAAGGTTTTAAGAGCCGGTTATTACTGGCCCACACTTTTTAGAGACGCCCGTGCCTTATGTCGTAAGTGTATTATTTGTCAGAAAGCATCAGGGTGGTTACAAAAATCAGCCTTTCCTTTGCAGCCCATTTCAATAGACTCCCCTTTTCAGCAGTGGGGCCTTGATATCATAGGTCCAATCAACCCCCATCCTCACAACAACACAATTTTATTATGACATCCACAGATTACTTTACCCGATGGTCTGAAGTTGCCGCCCTAAGAACCATCAACACCAGTCAGGTAATTGCCTTTTTGAATTCGAATATTATCACTCGTTTTGGTATCCCCGACTGTTTAGTCTTCGACAACGCTTCTTACTTTTCTTCTCTTGAGATGAGAGATTTCTCTTTGGAAAAAGGAATCAAACTAAGGTATTCTTCTAGCTATTACCCCCAAGGCAATGGATTGGAAAAATCAACAAATAAGAACTTGATTAAAATCATCAAGAGAACGGTGGCTGAAAATCACAAAAACTGGCACAATGCACTGTTGAATGTGCTGTGGGTTGATAGGGTAACACCAAAATATGTTGTAGGTAACTCCCCCTTTTTTCTCGTTTATGGAAGAGAAGCAATTCTTCCACCTCACATTCTTCTTCCTTCACTACAGTTGTCGCAGAAAATCCAAGAAGAAGATTGTCCCCCTTTGGAAAACTGAATTAACGCTTTGATGAAGCTAGAAGAGTTAAGAGCCCAAGCTAAACGTAAGTTAGATCAACATCAACTATTGGTTAAATGTTGGTTCGATTCAAACTCTGCTTCTGATAGGAATTTCGAAGTAGGTGACCTCATCCTGAAATGGGACAAACCGCATGAGGGAAAGGGAGAGCACACGAAATTTCAAAACTTATGGCTTGGACCATTTTTGATTGCTGAAAAGTTGGGTCCCAGTTATTTTCGATTGAAAAATCTAGAAGGACAGCTTGACACCTATCCGGTGAATGGCCAAGCCCTGAAAAGATACTTTGCTTGATAACAACCCTTGTATATTATGTATATATTTTTCCTTTGTTTTCTTTTTTGTTTGTTGTTTGCTTTTGATTTCCCCTTTGATTTTACCAGTTTGAGTTTTTATGAATACACATACCTGTATACTGAGCTATTCAGAAAAAGAAAACAGAAAATTCCTTCGCTGAAATAACTGCTAAGAAAATTGTATAAACATCAATGGTATATTTCTGAAATTTATATTTGTGTTGGCAAAAAGTTTGTTGTTTGAAAGAAGTTGACTGATTTTGATCTCTGAGTAAAAGCTTGTCATGATCATCTATTATCTTTTTACACTATCCCTTTTCCTTAAGGGAAGGACTCAGAAGATGTCTCCCTACCTTAGGAAGTTGGTTCTGTATATGAAACATATCTGGATCTTAATAAAGGACAGTTCTAAAAAATTCTGCTGAGGTCTGAAAAATATGTTAAGATATCATAATTTTCAGTGTCACTCCGCTCGAATTTATATCTTTGAAAAACAAAACAAAATAAATCATTAATAGAGCTATGGGAAGTGCTTGTAAACCCGCCAGGATGCTGAACAGGTTTGCTGGCAGCAGGTAAATGCATGCATGACGCCAAGACAACTTCGCCAGGGTACTGAATAGGCCCACTAGCAGCGAAGCAATGTCAGGTAGATGAAAATTTTCAAATAAGAAACCTCTTAATGTCCTTTATTATGATCTAGAACTTCTTGGTAGGATACAGATGTTAGAGTGGGTTAAATGGCAACCCTGTTGAGGCTATGGATGCCTGCTGGCAGCAATGGCTCTGTCAACAGTATTGGAGATTTTATCTTTAATATCGTGACTCATTGGTCTTAAGACTGTTATCTGTTTTCATCTTTTAAAACACTGTTGGAATAGTTGGTTAATGATGATGTTTATAAAATTTTCTGGTTGTTACTTTTGAGTTGGAATTATCTTTGCTGTCCTAATCTCAATTTGTTCTTTGGCAGAGATAACTGCTTCTACCAGTGTGTCACCATTGTTGGTAGCCAATTCACATTTTTCTACTGTCTTATAAGCTGCCTACACCAGTGTTTTGCAAACCTTAATTTTTCATCACAATTCTCAAATAAATGACACTTTTATTCTTTGCGCTATTTGCACACTTACCTTCATTTTTGTTTTCACGACTGTAAGCGTGAAAACTTGGTCTTTAGAGGTCGCATTAAAATCATTATTGAATTTTTGTTATCATTCTTGTCGATATGCCCATTGCATTTACATTTTACTTATCATTATACAGTTGGCAAAACCTTTTTGATTTGTACTCATTTGAACACTCTTTGACTGATTATGTAGTTTCGTTTCATGAGTGATTGAGTTTGTGATACATTGGTGATTGGATTTACATGTTCTTTGATTGATCTACTTGATCATTGGTTTCATAAAAATACATTGGTGTTATGAGTAAACTCTTGGTATGAATCATTCTATACAACGCATGTCACATAGTCAAACCCTTGGTATTGGTTTCGATTTGTGTGTTTGGTTTTAAAACTATGGCATAACTTTTGATCTCACGAATGGTTTATCCTCTTACCAAAGGTTTCAATTGATTGATTAAAGTGGCACAGTTGTAACATGTATGCGTTGTGATTTGAATAAGTTGTAAGCGTCGACGGTTGTACCATGGTAATGACTATTCTGCATGGCAGAAATAGCTCCACCACCTTCGCACGATATGTCATTAATTCTTACCCTTATCTCTATTTCACCTTACCAGTTTTAGGCAAGCTTGTGAGTATTATGCTCCTGCGTATGCTGTGATTTAAACCCTAGCTCGTTCACATCGACCACCGTGTGCTCCTCTCTATGGCACCGGTGGTGCGAATTGAGCCGAATGGTAGTCAAGCCCTGCTACTGTTCGATAACGCCCGGAAAGATCTACAAGATAATGGTTTGCTCACATTTGTACAGAGGTTCGAGGGTTTCAATTTGTTTGTTGCACAGTAGTTCACCCTTACCTTTGATGGATGTAGGGCCAAAATAGGTGACATTCAACTTGAAATCAGTGAAGAGTTCATCATCTCTGCCACAGGATTAGCAGCCACAGGACAACGATGGTTTAAAAACTCTAAAGTTGATGAGGTTCCATGTCCGTTACTATTCATCTCACGAAAGGTCACATCCTGTGACAGAGGTATGCCTATTTCCACGCTTAAACCAAGGTGGCATGTTCTTTTGATAGTGGTTAAACAATTTGTGACCTATGAGGGTCGATATGGATTGGTTTTTCTTTATCACCTTCGACTGTTAATGACTTTCATGGGTTATCCATTAAACATGCCATTTTATTTCCAACGTAGTCTTTATAAAATGGCTAAAAGGTTTAAACGAGAGAAGGCCGATAGTAGCTTGTTTCACCATGGCCTGATCAGACTCATCGTCGTTCATCATTTAAACCTCCACGGTGATAATTGGCAGGCTTTTATCTCTCGAAATGGCTTTGTTGATTCAGAGCCTATCCACATCGACAAGTCTGTGGTTAGTGAGACTAAGGTCGGGCCACCTGTTCCTTTCATGTCCTTCTGCCCTCTCCAAACCTTTGGTCAGCCCTGATATCGACCTACCCGACATTATAACAGACAAGGTTGAGGCTGTAAAAAAGCCTGTGAGCAAGAAGGTCAAAGGTAACCCTATTGTTGATGGAAAAGGTAAAAAGAATGCTCGACTTATATCGAGACTTGCTAGGAATAAACCTAAACCTAGTGTTGATCAAAAGCCCATAGTCCTCAGTGAAGACTTAGACTCTGATGTCGAGTGCTTCCTAACTAGTGAATACCCTTATTCCCATGGATTGTGCTCTGAGCCACCCTATGACTTTGTTTCTAATTTTCCCCCATGCTTGAAGAATAATCCTAGATACCCAAGGATCAAGCTACCTAATGAAACCCTCAGTGATCTGAACAAACCCTCTACTGTTGTTTCGAAGCTTGATCAAACAACATGTGTTCAATGTAATGTGTGGCTTAAATGCTACTATGTTGACATTCCCTTGTTACAGTCGAAAATCAAATCATTGGAAAACCAAGTTATAGCACTGTCAAGAGAAAGGGACAAGCTTCAAGATAATGACAAGAAGAAGAAAACCACTGGTTCCATCATATTTAGGAATGTCGAATCGGCTACAGCCTTCATCAACTCCAAATTGTTATGACCAAGTTGTCTTCTCATCATCCAGGTATGAATTTCGATATCAATTCCGTTCTATGAATTGCTAGGATTAACATAATGAATTGAGTTTGGTTTTCAAATAGCTCTGTCCATTGTTCGAAATGACTCTGTCATAGCCATATTAAAAATGGTTATGTTGTGGATCCTGTACATTGTTTTCATTTTGCTAAAATTAAATGAAGTTATGATTTGGTTTCACGATTTGGTCGTGCCTAGTTTAGCAATTGATTGGTTTTTCATTGGGTTTGATTCTTTTGTCTGTTGGTTTGAGTTAATGAAATCAATGGTTTTTCCTTTCGCTTGGATTTTGTTTGTATCTAACCTGAACAGGAGGTTTTTACACTAAAATTAGAACAAGGTTCTGTTTTGATTTAATATGATGTAGTCTATTAAATTGGAAAAACAACTCTTTTTTATCAACGTTTTCGTTTGGATTTTGATTATATCTGACCTGTGCAAAAGATCTCTTCGCCGAAATCATGGAACTATGTTGATTCATAACGACTATGTCAAACTCAAACTGTTCGATTCTCTTTTTCTTTGATTGGATTGTTGTGTATCTTCAGTTAGAACGATTGTTTTTTATGAGTTGGATTCGTATAGAAAATAGACTTGATGCTGCTCTATTGATTTTAATTTTCAAAACAAGTTTGTTAAACACAGATCGACATATGTTATCTCTGTTGAATTCGTATTAGAAAATTCGGTTAATAGTTCATTTTGAAATGAATTCAAGTAATGATTTCGTTGAAAGTCAATCGATTTTGTCTGCCCCTAATTGGCAATAACAAATGATTGGACGAGTCCCACATACCCTTTTATCAACTGATTAATTCCATTATGATTTCATTTGTGATAATTTACATACCAGTTTTGATTTGATTCGCTAATAGCATGGATTGTTTGTTATGTTTAATATAGTATGATCAATTTGAGAAAACGATCCTGTTAATTTCATTTGGATTCGAAGTGATCTTGTGGATAGCTGAAGAAATTTTTTGTGTTGATTTCAATTGGTCCATGAATCGATTTTATTGTTGTGGGTTATCCAATATGATTCTGTATACCCGAATTGGTGATAACATATGGAACATAGTACATGCATCTCTGTAATCATTCGATTGATCTTAGTCTGGTTTCATCTCAAATTAGTATAACAAATTCAATTTGAATGATTTGTTTGTCTTTCAAATAGCAATGAGATACTTGTTTGATAGTTTGAATTTAATTCTTTAAAATTCGAATTGATTTCAATACGATTCTGTGTTTGATTTAGACCAGAAACTTGGGATATTTTCCTAGATTTGTGTAAACAGTTTTGATAACTTCCACAGGGATGTTTTACCCTGTGGGAGGTCATTAAATACTTGTTATTTTTTGTAATAATGATCATCCTTACTTGTGGGAGAACCAAGCTATGGATTTATTATACAAACTGAGATGAGAGTTGATGTCTTGTAACAGCTTTCACTTTCAATATATCAAACTTTTGTTTCAAGTTTTATGCATATCAGTTTGCAATGGATTATAAACTAGTTTAGCTATCATAATCTATTTGTAGGATGATGTAATTTGGTTAATATGCTATCCATATCTGATCTCTTTCATTATTATTAAAAGTACAACAATCACTTTGTTTCAGTTAATGAATCAAAGATTTCTCTTCTTCGTTAATTGAATCATTTTGTATAGATCTTTGCATATAGATTTATCTAACTATGAAAATTTATAAATCATAAGGTTGTTGTAAATTTTTATGTCTTGTTTGTCCTGTAATCATATTTAAAGAGCACTACAACTTTCCGTTTACGAGAAGTTCGTGGAGAATCTGGTGCGGGTTTCCTCTCTCCAATCAACTAAGACAATCATTACATGTAGGACAAACCTAGAGTGTTTCTTCAGGTCAGTTTGTTGTTTATTTGGTAGTTAATTTGTTAGTATAATTTAAGTAGTTTAGTTAGATATATGTGTATTTTAGATTTGTAGTTAGAGTTAGTATCTTAGTTGTTTATTTTTGATAGTTTATTTTATTTCTTTTTCATAAAATCGTAAAAATGAAAAAACAATAGCTCTCACTATCTTAGGACAAAATACAAATGAGTTTTTCAGGTTTTCATTCAAATCTATAAATTGTAAATATTGTACATTTGTGAATAAGATTTATTTTTGTTAGTAGTTACATATTTAATTTCTTAGAGTTAGCATAGTATTAGATAGTAGATTGTATATATAATAGTTAGATTTTTTTTTAGTTTGTTTTAATAGTTAGTTTTAGTTAGATCAGTTAATTTAGAGTAGTTTTCTTTTTGTTTTCTTAGGACTTAGATCGGCTAACGGAGCCGCTAAACCCGTCAGGGTGGGTTATCCCAAATGGCTTGGGTTATTTATACAACCCTGGACCGGATCCACTCTCCTAGTTGACGGACGGTCAATTTCGCCCGTCAACACATGCATACCAATTATGCATGAAGTGGTTGAGGGATATTCTTTGAACGAGGCCAAGATGTTATTAGGCAACTTGGCCAAAGAAATCACAGGGCACCAATTGGAAAATTCCAAAGGGAAACTTGCTCCTTTATACATGTTGGCATACATCATGGATGCCCTTTTGTTTATCACTGCTTTCCCTCTGATGAGATGGAGTTGGAACCCGACCAACGCCGAGCCTATCCATTTCTATCACTCCAAGTTGTGGGATGACAAAGCCAGATATTTATTCTATGAAATCTTTCATTATACAGTGGTGTCAATTCATATCACCCTATACGGTTTCCCACCTCCCAGAATTTCAGACAGAATCATGGATAACCTGGGAAAAATAGCAAATTAATATATTGAGGAAAACTTTTCCTATATCAGGGTTTTTGGGTGCATGGTTCCCCCCCATGCTCTCCCAAAATTTTAACAAGATCGGCTAGTAAGACAAGAGGTTGCGGCTCTAGAAGACATCAAGTTAGTTGATATTGAGTTTAAGAGGCACAATCCCCATAAGATTGTGGAAGCTCACCTGGATCAATACAATTTAAGGAAGTATGTGCATGACATTTCCCCTCAAGACGAAGTATTCAGGGGAGTCAGTTCATATGAGGAAGTATTGAGTAGAGTCTAAACTCTATCTCCTCATCAATTAACCAATTTCGACAATTTTTAGAAGCATAGAAACAATAGTTTTCCAAAGGTATTACAAGGGGAGCCAATAACACCTTCATCTACATAGGAAGCTATGCCTCAGTTATTAGAGGCAATAATTTATGACCAACATAGTACTGAGGAAAATACAAAGAATGTCAAAGTCTTAATGCAGGGAGTGGAGACTTCATTACCAAACCCACCAAGCACTCAAACAACAGCTCATCTTGAAGATTTTCAAAAAAAGGGACAGGATACATCGTTGTCTACACCAGATAAACTAGATACCAACACAACAAAGAAACAACCGTCCACAGAGATAGGTAGCCCCATTATGTCATTAACACCTTTACAGTCAAGTCAAGGAAATCCCAATGACCAATTCATATTTATAAAGGACCTTACTCCGATTTCAGCTGAATAAATGCCTCCTTCAGACTTCTTTTTCAGTAACAAGAGAAGGGCGATAGTTAAAAGAGAAGCACATAAAAAATATAGTACAACAGTCAAAAGGAAAATATTTGTGTATGATGGACAGGGTCTAGATGATACAAAATTCTCTAGGGAAATGGCAGGCTCATTAGGTGCCTTTGCCACAGTCAATCAATGTTTAGTAGAAAATCTAGCAAATTAGTTGAAATAGAGAAATCTGTTGGTAAGGCAGTTGCAAGACTAGATGACGACCATGGAAAGGGATGTCATAAATAAGATGAACAAACATTGATCTCCATCAAAACTCATAGGACAACAGAGGGTTGTTCACTCAGCAAGAAGAATTGATCAAGAAACTACAAGCCAATATATACTTGGTTGAAGGTACAACAATAGATATGGAAGCTTTCCAAGCTCAAGCATTGGAAGTACATGAGAAGCCAGAATCAACCCAACAAGATCCTTTTACAAAAGTGGAATCCATTCAAAATTGTTACTGGGTGGTGGAACTTTCCCTGAATAACATTTACATTAAAGAAAGGGAAGCCCGTGCAACTCGGGATAAGTTTCAAAAGGATATCTTTCTAGTACCAAAATATTATGTATCGACAACTCCTCAACTATCTCTGTCTTAGAAAACCAGACGTAACATACTTTTGAAGGCATGGGAATCAAATATTGCCGAAAGAAAAATATTGGCCAGAGAGGTACACAAAGCTTGTCTAGAAGAAATATCTTCACTAGACAAAGGTCTACTTGATGTTGAAGGAAATAATATCTCTGAAGCCCTGGGGAATATTGACATAGCAAGGAACCAATGTAACTCTAGGACAAGAAGAGAAGAGGCCATGACGATCATCCAGTAAATGAACAAAATTGATCTTATCCAAATAAAAAAATGGATACTAAGTCAAAGCATGGAGTTACAGGACACATATTTGGGAGCAAAGAAGATACAAGAAAGGTTTCCTCAAATAGAAAATAAGTTATACCTTTTTGAAGAAAATGAGACAACTGCACCTTCTAGGTTGGTGGTACAATTAGTGAGCAGTTGCATCCAATGTGTCAAATATGGGAAAGCCAACACATATGGAAACAAATGATAAAACATGTGAATACGAATCATACAGGTCAGGATCAGATGACAACTATTTCCAAGTAAAGGATGAGGAGAAGAAATGCCTCTGCCAGCAGACGAAGAGACAAAGGAGAAGGCCAATAGAAGTTTTCAGTTTTACATATTGTAAAATTTAGTATTTTTAGAATTATGAAAAGTCCAACTGTTTTGAGTTGAGACCATTTTGTATAAAAACATAGACTAAAGACTTATTTATGGCTGCTTCTTGCCGATTGTAATATAGAAAACTATCCTTATAGAGTATTCATACAAGTGTAGATAGAGATTCCTATTTTTCTTAAATCTGGGTTATGTGTTCCTTTTGTTTTCCATTTCTCAGCATTCCTTTATGTATTCCTTGATAAATGTTTGGTTCCAATTTAGTACAACAACTACTGTAATCACAAGGTATTAGTAATTTATTAAGTAAGCAACTTTTCCTCTGCATTTATTGTGAGTAAATCAAGACTTGCTTGCTGTGTAGATTACTGCATTTTATGCATTATTCAATGTTACACTATCTCTTTTTCTCTACTGAAAACAAGGTAGGACTCTATGTTTTACAGTTTTCTATTTTCATCTCATACCATTCGATATTGTAATTTCGACTCAGATATGAAATATGACCTCTGTGCTGTCAAACTGTTAATTTCATTTAAGCAATATTTCTCATACAACTAAGGTAGAAAAAGCACTTTAAAACACACTCAAAAACAATCATGATGCCTGACATTATTCTTTGATCCTTAAGTTTAATCTAAGGAACAACATATTTTTGGCATCATTGCCAGGGACGGAGAAACAAAGTTATTTTTCCCTGGGAGAACGACAAGGTGAGATTCTATCTTTGATAGTGAACAAAGGTTGAACACTGAATTACAACTATTTTTTATTTTTCACTTGGTGACTCCACTACAAATAAGATGGCATTTAATCGAAAGAATACCAGAAGCAATCCAGACGATAGGTAGACCACACCTATATCTGATCCCAAAAATTTATTAAAACCAAAGGGATACCTCAAGTCGACTACCACATCGACAGGTAAGAAATACCAACCGAAAATCACACAAGTCAATACTAAGGTTCTAATTGAAGAACCAACCCCTGAAAATAATATTAATCAAACACCCTCTACGGAGGCCTTGACTATCCAGTATGAGGTTAGGCACGAGAACCTGGAGGAATTTGTACCTGAAATAATGATTGAAATTGACACTTCTGATTCTCCAAATAGTCTGAATAAAAGATCCTCTTCTATACTCGCAATCATTACTTTTCTGTCTACCCCATCCTCACCCGAAGAAAAGGTTTCAGTTCTCCGAAATCCTGAAGAGTGTACATTATACCCCAATTTGTCTCCTGTTGGTTCACCTATATATACATCTTGTAACTTTAAAGAAACCAATCCATGTTTTCCTTTCCCTCCCTTTCTAGACTTTACTTTCCCTAATGATCATTTTCCATATTTCCCTTCGTCGCATCCTCTTGACAGGCGAAAATGAACACTCACCAATTGGAAGAGTGGATCCGGTCCGAGGTTGTCTAAATAACCCAAGCTGTTTGGGATGATCCACCCTGACGGGTTTAGTGGCTCCGTTGTCCGATCTAAGTCCTACGAAAATGAAATAAAACTAAGTAAAGGAACTAATCTAAATGAAAACGATGATTAAAACAAACTAATAAACAAATCTGAAATAAATATATACAGTCTATTGTCTATACTATACAACAATAATTCTAAGAAATTAAATGTTTGATTATTAACAGAATTAAATCTTAATCACAAATGTACAATATTTACAAATTACAGATTTTAAATGAAAAACCTGAAAAAATCATTTATAAATTGTCCTAAGACAACAAAACTATTGTTTTTTGATTTTTTATAATTTTATGAGAAAGAAATTAAATAAAAACTATCTAAGCTAAGCAACTAAAATAACAACTCTAACTATAAATCTGAACTATATATATATCTATCTAAACTACTTAAATAACACTGATAAATTAACTATTAAATAACAAATAGCAAACTGACCTGAAGTAACGCTTCAGGTTTGTCCTGTATACAATGGTTGATTTAGCTGTTCGGTGGGAGGAAACTTGCTCCAGATTCTCCACAAGCTTCTCGTAAACAGGAAGCAACAGTGCTCTTCAAATATAAATGACAGGATAAACAAGACATAAAAAAAAATGACAACAATCTTATAATTTACAATCATCGCAGTTAGATACATCCCTGTGCAAGATTTGTACAGAATAGTTCAATTAATGAAGAAGATAAACCTTTATTCATTAAATTGAAACGGAGTAATTGTTTTACTAAAAAGTAATAAGAGACATCAGATGTGGACAACACATAAACCAAATCACATCAACATGCAATGAATCATGATAGCTAAAGTAGTCGATAATTAATTGCAAACTGATATGAAGAAAACTTGAAATAAAAGTTTGATATATTGAAAGCTAAAGCTGTTACAAGACATCAACTTTCATCCCAGTCTGTATTTCTAAAGACCCTATGAGTTTATAAAGACCATAGGGTAAAACATCCCTATGATAATTATCAAAATAGTTTACAAAAAATCCGGGGATAATATCCCAAGTCTCTATTTCTAACTCAAGATAACAACCTATAACAAAACTATATCACACAAATATCTCCTAAACTGCCACAGCGTGCCCAATAGATCATTGAAATTCATATGCACCTGAAAGTGGACAAGAATAGACAAGTTTAGATGATATTTTATTCGTAAAACTAACAAAAATCTAAATTTTAAGACTAGCTACAGAATCTTGCGATTCTGTAGATGGTCTAATTTGAAAACCGAATCGTTTTAAATCAATGAAATGCTAACAGAAATATATTCGACTTATTAAACCAAATCTTTATGCCAATTTGAAACAGATGAAATCGTAATTGAATCGATCAAATGATAACAGGATATGTTCGAACTATCACACAACTTTTATTTCCAATTCGAAGAAGACATAATTGTTTTAAAAATTGAAACCAATGAAACCATTTTCATGAATCAATTTCAATCGACACAAACTGTAACCAATCAAGTAAATTTTTCAAGCAATAATTTATGTCGACTCAGCCATTAACAAAATCGTTTTTAAATCCAAAACTCACAGAGTTGTTTTTTCGATTTAATAGATTACATTATATTTATCAAACCAATCACTGATATTGATGCATTGCATATGTAAAGGATCATGCCAATTCAAGCATACATAATCATTTCAAAATCAAACCATAAGAAATAAATTGAACTAACTCAGAGACGACACAATCCAACAAGAACAAAATTGTATCAATCCAAAACATAGTTGTGGTTGATTTTAGCAAGTAAATCTCCTATACAGGTCGGATGCAATCATAATCTAAAATGGAAGCAAAATAGAATCATTCCTTAAATCTATTCGAACAAAACTAAATGAAAACAAACCCAATTGACTACCCTAATTCAAACCGACTAAAAAATAATCAATCATTTATACTAATCTAAGAATAATAAAATCGCACTAACTAAATTGTAGTTGTGTCCGATTTTAGCAAAACAAATCTTCCATACATGATTCATAACGAAATCATTTATGATAAATCAAAGTCAACAGAATTGTTTTGAATCTATTAAAAACAAACAGAGCTAACCGAAAGAAAACCCAATCCGTTATATTAATTCAAGCAAACTCATAAAGGAAAATCGATGTCGAAATACATACTTGGGCAGTAAGAAAATAACTCGGCCATGATAATTTTGAATTGACAAAGGTCGTTGCTGCTTCGACATTTTTGAAGACAATCGAACCGGTGGTTTTTTGTTTCTTCTTGTTGGCTTGTAGTCGGTCGTTCTCCTTTGACAACACTGTCACCTGTTCCTCTAACGATTTGATCTTAGATTGCAATAGGGGAACATCTGTGTAATAACGTTCAAGCCAAGAATTACATTGAGTACACGATGGTTGATCGGGCTTTGGCATCATAGGCAAGGGTTTGTTCAAGTTACCATGGGTTTCCTTGTGCAGCTTGATTCCCGGGTAGTTTGGGTCGTTTTTGAGGAACGGAGGTAAGTTGGAGACATAGTCATAAGGTTCCATAGAGCATAGGCCATGAGAATAGGGGTATTCCTCAGTCAAGAATCGTTCAATTTTGGAGTCCAAGTCCTCACTCAGCACTATTGGCTTCTGGTCAACGTATGGCTTAGGTTTGTTCCTAGCATATCTCGATATCCATCGAGCATTTTTCTTTCCCCTACTGTTGACAGTAGTATCACCTCTTCCTTTCTTCCTCACAGGCCTTTTGATGACCTTAGTATTGTCTTTAGCACACGGGTCAGCCATGGTATCGGGTAGGTCCATGTCGGGGAAATCTCAGGGTTTGACAGGGGGTAGAAGGATATGAAGTGGCACGGCTGGTCCAACCAATGTTTCAGTAACCACAACCTTGTCCACTTGGATAGACTCGGGAGTGGCAAAGCCATTCCTAGATAGGAAGGCTTGCCAGCAGTCACCACTAAGGCTCAAATGGTGGACGATAATAACCTTGATCAAGTAGTGATGGAAAAGGCTGCTATCAGCCTTCTCACACTTGAATCTTTTGGACATCTTGTAAATACTATGCAAGAGGTAATGTGGCATATTGAGAGGGTAGCCTATAAAATTCATCAACAACCGAGGATGATATAGAAATACCAAGCCATAACGACCTTCGCAGGTCACAAACTGTTTAACAATTGCCAAAAGATCATGCCACCTGGGTTTGAGGGTAGTTATAGGCATACCTCTATCATAGGAAACAATTTTCCTTGATGTGAATAGGAGCGGCCATGACACCTAGTCTACTTTGGAATTTTTAAACCACCTTTTCCCTGTAGCTGGTAGTCCTGTAGCTGAGCTTAAGAATTCCTCATTTAGCTCGATTTGTATGTCTCTGACCTTAGCCTTGCATCTGTCAAAGGTGAGGGCGAATTATTGGGCAACCAAAAGGTTGAAACCCTCAAACCTTTGGATAAACACACGCCAACTACCAATTTCCAAATCCTTACGAGCATTGTCGAACAACAGGATTGTTTGGCTACCATTTGGCTCTATGCGCACCACAGGTGCCATAGACGGGAGCACACAGTGGGCTGGGTGAATGGGCAAGGGTTTGGACAAGGTATTCGCAGGGTCTAATAGCTCACAGACTTCCCCGAAATAAAAAGAGTTAACCCAGGATAGGACGGAAGTAATTAATGCCCGAGTGTGCGAGGGTTGTGGAACTAGATCAACCCATGCAAAACAGTAATTTCCCAATGTACAATCGACGGCGCATATAGTGGTTCAAATCACTATTGCAATGTCAATAAAACAACCATTGAAAACTATGATCGACCCATGTGTTTGCACAAGCATTAGCATTTGCATGGTTTTAGAATCAAAACAATGATTCAAAATCAACACCAAGGGTTCGATCATAACAAATATGTGTTGTATGAAATGATTACACCAAGGGTTTAACCACAATGTCAATGTGTTTTCATGAAACCAATGTGTCAAGGAAATCGATGAAAGACTATAGAACATCAAACCACCAATGTATTAAGGACTTAATGACAGTCATTATAATATCATCACAATCTTATAAAAAATGAAATCATATTAACAATTAAAGAATGCCAAATGAGTAAAGATTTTGGTATCTTGCCAACTGTGCGAATATAATTAAATTGGAAATGCAATGAACACATAGACAAGAGTAACCATAATAATCTAGTGATGATTTTAATGTGACTTTGAAATCAAAGTTTTCATGCTTGCAGTCGTGAAAACGAGAACAGAGGCAGTTGTGCAAATGCACAAAATAATAGTGTTGTTTTATTTTAAAGATTGTGATGAAAATCAAGGGTTGCAAAACACTGGTGTAGGAAGCTTATAAGGATAGCATAAAAATGTGAAATGGCTGCCAACAATTGTGACACAATGGTAGAAGAAGTTATCTCTACCAAAAGAACGAATTCAGATTAGGATAGCAAGAATAATTCAAACTCAGAAACAACCAGAAAATTGTCTAAACATCATTATTGATCAAATATTCCAGTAGTGTTTAAAGGATGAGAACTGATAACAGTATTAAGATAAGAGAGCCACGATATTAAAGATAAAATTTCCAATACTGTTGATAGAGCCACTTCTGCCAACAGGCATTCATAGCCTCGACATGGTTTCTTTAACCCACTATGATATCTGTATCCTGCCAAGAAGTTCCAGATCAGAATAAAGGACATGTTAAGGTTAAGAGGTTTCATATTTACGAATTTTCATATACCCGACATTGCTTTGCTACCAGCGGGCCTATTCAGTACCCTGACGAAGTTGTCTTGGTGTCATGCATGCATTTACCCGCTGCCAGCAGACCTGTTCAGCATCTCGGCGGGTTTACAAGCACTTCCCAGAGCTCTTTTAATGATTTTTTTTTTTTTTTTAAAGATATATAATCGAGCAGGGTGATGCTGAAAATTATAATATTTTAGCATATTTTTTATAGACCTCAATAGAATTTTTTAGAACTGTCCTTCATTAAGATCCAGAGATGGTTTATTTACAGAACTAACCTTTTAAAGTAGGGAGACACCTTCTGAGTCGTTCCCTTAAGGAACAGGGACAACGTAAGAAGATAATAGATGATCGTGACAGGCTTTACTCACAGATCAAAATCAGTTAACTTCTTTCAAACAACAGTTTTTGCGACACAGACATAAATTTCAAAAGTATATACTTGATGTTTATACAAGGTTTCAACAGTCATTTAAGTGAAAGAATTTTCTGTTTTCCTTGTCTGAATAGTTCAGCATGCAGGTATGTGTATTTCCAAAAACAAAAACTGATAAGCGCAAAGGAAAAATATCAAAGCCAAAACAGTAAAAGGAAAGCAAAAGAAAAAATATGTGCATAGTATACAAAGGGTTGTCATCAAGAGAAATATCTTTTCAGAGCTTGGCCATTCACTGGATAGGTGGCAGGCTTCCCCTCTAGATTCTGCAATCGGAAAGAGTTGGGACCCAATTTCTCAGCAATTAAAAATGGTCCAAGCCATAAGTTCTGAAATTTCGTGTGCTCTCCCTTTCCCTCATGTGGTTTGTCCCATTTCAAGACAAGGTCACCTACTTCGAAGTTCCTATCAGAAGCAGAGTTAGAATCAAACCAGCTTTTGACCACTAGTTGATGTTGATCTAACTTATGTTTAGCTTGAGCTCTTACCTCTTCTAGTTTCATTAAAGCGTTAATTCAGTTTTCCAAAGGGGGACAGTCTTCTTCTTGTATTTTCTGCGATAGCTGTAGTGAGGGAAGAAGGATATGTGGCGACAAAATTGTTTCTCTGCCATAAATGAGAAAGAAGGGAGAGTTACCTACAACAATTTTTGGTGTTACCCTATCGGCCCAAATTGCATTTAACAATGCATTATGCCAGTTTTTGTGATTCTCAGATACCGTTCTCTTGATAATTTTAATCAGTTTCTTATTTGTTGATTCTGCCAATCCATTGCCCTGGGGGTAGTAGCTGGCAGAATACTTCAATTTAATTCCTTTTTCTAAAGAGAAATTGCTCATCTCAAGAGACGAAAAATAAGAAGCGTTATCGAATACTAAACAGTCATGGATACCAAAACGAGTGATAATATTCGAATTTAAAAAGGTAATTACCTGACTAGTATTGACAGGTATTAATGCAGCAGCTTCAGACCACTTGGTGAAATAATCTGTGGTTGTTATAATAAACTTATGCTGCTGTGAGGATGGAGGATTGATTGGACCTATAATATCAAGGCCCCACTGCTGAAAAGGAGAGTCTATTGAAACAGGATGCAAAGGAAAGGTTGGTTTCTGTAACCGCCCTGATGCTTTTTGACAAATAATACACTTGCGACACAAGGCATGGGCGTCTCTAAAAAGTGTGGGCTAGTAATAACCGGCTCTCAAAACTTTATGGGAAGTGGTGTCACCACCAAAATGCCCACAAGCTTCTCCTGCATGCAACTCTAGTAAGACTTTTTTTGCTTCATCTTTCTCAAGACAACGCATCAGTACGCCATCAAAACTTTGATGAAACAGAATACCATTAACCAAATGAAAGGAGGCAGACTTTAATATTAACGCTCTTATTTTAGTGGGATCCAGGTGACGGGGGGCTGACCCATGTTCAAGACAGAATTTAATATCATCATACCAGGGACTGACAGAGTTTTGTGCACAGCAGATTACATTTTGATTGTGTTGTCCTAGGTTTTACCTATCATTTTCTTCTTGTTGTCCTACTGTCGAATCAACAACTAACTTGCATAACCCTTGGCCTTTCACTATTTGAGTAGGGGTATTTTCTATGTCGTACTCCTGTAAGGAGGTAACCCAGTTCGCACTCTTTTCACCTAGTTCTTTCTGCACTAACAGATTCCTGACGGCTGGGTAAGGGACAATAATCTTTGTTCTAGATTTCAAAAGATAAGATCGGAAGTGCTTGACTGCTTTGAAAAGAGTGTAGTATTGTTGATCTACCTTTGGGTAATTAAGTTTCGCACCTTTGAAAATAGAGCTCATAAAGGCAATGGGTACTTCATTGTTTTCAACGTTCTTTTGAGTTAGGACTGCAGCGTAGGAATGGTCAGAAGCAAAAGTGTAGAGTGTGAAGTCTTGCGAAAAGTTGGGGCTCATGAGAGAAGGATCTTCTATTATGGCCTTTTTTATTGCATTAAAAGCTTGATTTTATAAGGGTCCCCAATGATATTGTGCGTCTTTCTTCATTAAATTATGTAAAGGTCTAACCATTTCAGAGAAACTGGGGACGAATCTCCTGACGAAGTTTATCTGGCCTAAGAAAGACTGCATAGACTTTTTGGATGTAGGAGGGGGAAGTTTTGAAATGACTTGAGTCCTTTCAGGGTCGATAATCATCCCTTTGCTTGACACAATAAATCCTAAGAGTTTACCTTGTTCTACTGTGAAGATAGATTTTTTAGGATTCAAGGAAATGTCGTATTTATGACATCACTGTAGAACGACTCTTAAATGAGCTAGATGATCGGTTTTGTTTTTAGAAAATACAGTAACATCATCTAAGTAAACTACGACGGATTGATTGATTAAGCCTCGGAAAATGATGTCCATCTCTCTCTGGAAAGTGGCACCGGAATTAATCAATCCAAAGGGCATTTTCCTATAAGCGTAGGTGCCCCATGGAGTGCAGAAGGTAGTTTGAAGTTGGTCTGGAGGAGACATCAGGACTTGGTTGTACCCTGAGAAACCATCCAATAAAGATAGCCTCTCATAACCAGATACCTATTGAAGGATCTGTTCCATGGGTGGGATAGGATAGTTGTCTTTATCATACGCTCTATTAAGGTTTCAGAAATCGACGCAAAGTCGAATTTCCCCACTTTTCTTCTGGACAGGGACAAGGTTAGAAACCCATTGAGTGTGCCTAACTGGGAAAATTATCTTATCATTTAGAAGTTTATTTAATTCTTTTTTGATGGTCGGTTCGAGCTTAGGGTGCATTTTTCTTAATTTTTGTTGAAAGGGAAAGGTTTGGGGTTTCATAGGAATGACGTGTTGTATGATGTTAGGGTCGAAAGTTTTAAGGTCATCATACGTCCACGCAAAAACATCCTTAAATTCTTTAAACAATTTAAGGAATGCAGCTTTTTCTTGTTCAGAACATCCCACCCCTAAATTAATGCACTGCGGATTGTCATTAGTTCCTAAGTTTACTTTTTCATAAGATAAAGAGGAACTATTGGTTTTACAGTTGACCAATTTTTTGAATTTATCTTGAAGATTGTAAAATTTCTCTAATCTAACTACAGATTTAGGGAACGAATTTACCATGTTCGATGAAGATTTAGGAGTTCTCAGATCGGGTATTACCGTGAAATCATGCAAATTGTCGTCGTGAGTGCATTCGTCGATCACTGCGCCTTGAAAATTTTCTTCCATATGTAGGAAGCTAATAATATGTTGATCGTCGTCGAAGACTCTCCAGTTCATGATGTTGTCGAGAACGGATGGCATGAACAACAGTTTGATGGAGAATGCGTTTGGAGACAAGCCTTCTGCAGGAAAGAGTTTAGAAGCTACGTTAGCTAATAGATCGGCTTCAGAATTATTCAATCTAGGAATAGAATTTATATTCAAAGATGAAAATTTATTCATTAAATTCCATACCTCGGATTGGTAGCTTTTAAGATGCGGAGACAGACAGTGGATAAAATCTCTTACCTGTCTAACCACGATTTCCGAATTGCCAAAGACAACCAAGTTTTGAATGTTCATATCTAAAGATTTTCTGAGGCCCTGCAATAAAGCCTCATATTCTACTGTGTTATTAGTACATTCAAATTCTAGCCTACATTCAATCAGGGTTTTCTTACCTGCCAGATCAATAATAACGCAGCCTGCACCAGCTCCTTCTTTGGACTTTGACCCGTCAAAATAAAGAGACCAAATTTGATTTTTATCGAGTGCATGAGACCATTGTGTAGAAGTTGTTGGCTGCACATATGCTACAATCTTTGTTATCACTGAAATTTCGTCTGCACATGGTTACAAGAACTCAACATCGTCAAATAGTGATGAAGTCATTCATGGACCTGAATTAATACCACAACATTCAAAAAGGTCAAAAAACTATACAAAGTAGTGAAAAATTGAAGAGTGCTTTGCAGACATTGGGCACGCGTGCACATGCGCGTAACAGGAATGTAGAAATCGCGCATATGTGCACAATGCGTGACTGTTAGCGTAAAAATCCGCGCACCTGCTAAATGATGCATTTATGAAAGTGGTCTGCCTCCCAACCACTTATGGTTCATCTCCCAAGCCGATTTGACCCTCAAATATGGGATGGATCCGACTAGTGGGCTGGTCAAAGACCTAATAATGCCCTAAATGGCCTCTTTTCACACTACAAAGAAGTTACACAATAACCCAATGCAATGCTATAAAAAGCCATGAATGCACCTCATTTTCTCAAGGAATTCAAAGTAATGTTATGTTACCTATATGTTTTTAAGGACTCCATCCTTGACAAGAGCACATTGGCACCATTACATTGGGCAATCCATCTCACCATTGAGTGGATTTGTAAAGAGTTCTTTCATCACCATTTTCCATTTTCTTTGTTGTAAGAAGAGCTAGCTAGTGAGGGTCCAAAAGCCTTCCCTTGGAGGAAGAAGGGACTCATAGTCCCCTTTCTTCTTGGTGCTTTGTTTTGATGAATAGATCAGCCTCAAACATTGGTGACATGGGTCTTTTTGTTCTTGTTATTTCTATGTCCCTATGCTCATGGTATTAATTTTTATTGCATCTATTAGTCTAATTCTTAGTTATAGTTTTTGTTTTCTTTCTCTAACTCTTTTATCTATAGTTGTCCTGCTCAGCAGAGCCAACTGAGCTTGCAAGCACCTCTTATTTGCTCACTAAGGTGACGAAAGAGGCGCAACAGATTAGCGACTCAACTGGGGAAAGGTATCAATTTCCTACCTCGTTTGGGTTTATTTTTCTCTTCTTTTAGTTTGTTTAACTTGTAGGTGCACTAACCGGCCTAAGCCGACCTACCAATCAACCAATTCCAAGTTGAATTGAGAGAAATCCACTTGGATTTTTCATTCTCGGCTGTGTGCCACATATGCATGGGTTTTTGGGCCCACAGACGTGTATTGTGCACTCATGCGCCTGACTCACGGTTCTGTTCTACGCACGTGCGCTTTTTAACTTGTCTATGTCCGCGCTCATGCACTCTGTATGCCTCTGTCTCCACTGGGACCCGCACATCTGTGCAAAATTTCACATTGTAAGTTGTTGAGATGTGGGGAAGGCCATATGCCTTCTTAAAAATGATGTCAAGCATGTTTTAAAGATGCACCACACTTAGGCCCCTCATCATATAAAGGGGTTAGTCAAAAAACACATAGGCACTTAGGAGGATAAAATCAATTTCCCTTATTTTCTTTTTGCCACATGGATGGCTTGTTTTGACTCACACTATAAGATGGAAATCATTTTTAATCACATTTTACATACATTGGGACTAGAAGTTGAATTACAATCACTTAGTATGCTCTTCTCTCACGCCTCCAAGCGATCTTGAGAATCATAAAAATATTGTGAAACAATTTCATCTCCCTTAAGAACATTAAAACCTTTAGGAGAGGACAACGTCCCTTCTTGGGACCCCTCTTAGTTTTATTTTTCAAACACATATTAATATTGTAATGGGCCCATACATGCCCACATGCTACAAAGATAGGATAGTGTTTGAATTTTTGCTTTCTTAGATCAAAACACTAGGAAATTTTAAAGGTTTGTAACGGGCCCATACATGCCCACATGTTCAATCTAGGATAGTTTCAAGCTTTTTTAGATTACATCACAATAGGGAGTTAAAGGGATAGTAACTTACCCACATGTCCACATGCTAGCTTCCTAGGGATTTTGAATTACGAAAGGTTGTACCAAAGGCACTTAGTTAATTAGGTAATCAAACACTTGTAAGGACCAAGTGAAGTCCACATGCAGTAAGGTGACATCTAATTCACTAAAAATTGGCACACTTTCACTCACACAAAAGTCACTTATCACTCACATAGCTTCTTCTTGAAACATGGAGGTCAAAGTAAGT
>SNQJ01S0031727.1:58006-76395 GCA_010110895.2 Picea sitchensis
GAAAGAGGGCCACCAAACCAACAACTGTCCATCACTACCTGAATTACGGAATTTGATCCCCCTTAATCAAACTCCCACAACACCCGCCACTACTGGTAATCCCACCACTACCACCCACCCTTCCAGTAGTAAAGGGTTGAGGACCAAATATGCTTGTGCTATATGTTCAGAGTATGGCCATTATTCCCATGATTGCCCAACACTACCACGCTTCCGGCAGACATTAGCCACCGTACGCCAGAACTTCTAGAACCACCCCAGTCCTGCTACGTCCTCCTCAACAAATATCACTGACATCCGTTATGTCACCACTTTAGTCAATGAACGTATGAGATGCCCTTGCTCTCTCTACGATTCATTAGCTCATTTTACATACCAGTGTCCTATGATCCTTGAATACAGTCAATGTGAATTGGCCCTGCTTCATCGACCTGCAGAGGCGATAATTGACATTACCTCGTCACTAGAGAATCTTCATGTCATTTATCCCAAGCATGAGGCACTCCCAAAACCTCCATGGTTCTTAGATGACATATCTGAGGNCCCCCCAACCCTCCCAACTCTCCTGCTCATTTCCCAACATAAAATCTCCACCCAACCACCATGGGTACCCCTTAGTACTTCAATATATGGTTTCTATCGAGTGAACCCTCACCATCTCCTAGCATTGTTCCCCCTACTTCTTCATCAGGGGGCAACCACACTGTCACCGAGATCACTTCTCATGACCCCTTGCATTCCCGGTGTTTCCAATGCGATGAGGAAATACTGGAAGAGCTAAACCACCTGGACTCTCCCTGGGATGTGCTACATCACTGCGCCCTCTTCTCTCCAGAGGAAGCCCCCATGCCTCCTAACCAAAACCCCATTTACACAATCGAAACCAAAGATTTTATCCCATCAGGGCCTATCGATTGGTTCAACAATCCCATTCCTGCTCCTGATGCGTTTGAAGAAGGCAATATGTCCAACATTTCCCTCACCATTAAAATCGACATTTCCATTAAAAATGGCATTGTCAAAGAAATCACCATTGGAGCTGCTTGCACCCCTCAGGAAATCACCCCATATAAAGCCCTCTTCCAGGAATATAGGGATATTTTTGCCTGGTCATACACAAAAATGCCTGGCCTCGATCCCTCTATTGTCGAACATCGCATCGACACCTAGCCCGACATCACACCAGTTCGCCAAAAAAAGCGACCACTACACCCATCCAAATTTGCGGCTATCAAAGCCGAAATTGACAAATTACGCGTTGTCGGGTTTATTTACCCCATCACTTATACCTCATGGGTTTCCAACCTTGTACCCATCGACAAAAAATAGAGCACTATCCATGTTTGCATAGACTTTCACGATCTCAATAACGCATGTCCCAAAGACAACTTTCCAATGCCTTTCATCGAACAAATTATCGACGACTGCATCGGCCATGAGACTCTCTCCTTTATGGATGGATTCTTTGGCTATAACCAAATTCAAATTCACCCAGCCGATCAGTATAAAACCACATTCACTACCCCATGGGGCACTTTTTCATATCGTGTCATTCCTTTCAGCTTAAAAAATGCTGGTGCAACTTTCCAGTGGGTGATGACATACATCTTTCACGATCTAGCTAATATCATCCTCGCCTACTTGGACGACCTCACAGCTCGATCCAAGAAACACACCCAGCATCTTGATTATTTATGAATCATCTTTCAATGGTGTCGTCAGTATAACATCCGCTTGAATCCTCTCAAGTGTGTGTTATGTGTCACCACAGGGCGCCTCCTTAGTTTTATTGTTTCCCAAAGTGGTATTACCATGGACCCCCTCAAAGTCTAAGCTATCACCGAAATTCCACCTCCTCGGAATTTATGACAACTTCAGAGTCTTCAGGGAAAAGCTAACTTTCTTAGATGCTTTGTCTTGAATTATGCCATACGCGCACATGGTTTCCTTCACTTACTATGTCACGACATCCCATTTCACTGGGATGACCATGCCCAACAGTCATTTGACGATATTAAAGAAGTTCTTTCAAATGCACCTTTAATTAGTGCACCTGACTATAATCGCGACTATATTCTCTACGTATCAGCATCAGCTGTATCAGTAGCCGGCGTCCTCGTCCAGTTCAGAGATAAAAATCATGAACACGTCATTTATTACATTAGTAAAAACCTCTTAGGGCCACCCTTGAAGTATAAACACGAAGAGAAACTTGTTCTTGCAGTTGTCCTCGCAGTCCAGAAACTGTGCCATTACATTCTGCTTCACACTACCAAGGTCGTCACAGATTCCAACCCTATGCAATACTTGCTCAGCTGTCGGCAAGTTAACGGAAAATTTTCTCGATGGACCGTTATCCTTCAGGAATACGACCTCAAGTTCTCCACACCTAAGAGTAATAAGGCCCTCGTTCTCGCCAAACTTGTCACGACCCTCCCCTCTGACACCACCAATGCCCCCATCAACACCGACTTTCCTGATGAACATCTCTTTTACATCACTTCAGATGATCCTTGGTACGATGACCTTCACGTCTACCTCCGAACTCAAAATTTCGGTAACCACCTTTCACGAGATGATCGTCGACGTATTCGCCATCAGGCCCCCCGCTACCATCTCATCGGAGACATCCTATACCAGTGGGGCGTCAACACCATTCTTCGTCAATGCCTGACTATCAATGAGGTTGACAGAGTCTTAAATGACTACCACAGCAGCGCATGTGGCAGCCATCTTTCAGGTATATCCACTGCTCAAAATATTATCCGAGCCGGTTACTTTTGGCCTACCTTGTTTCATGATTGCATTCATGCTGTGAAATTATGTGAGCAATGTCACCTCTACGCCAACAAATCCCGATCCCCCCTCGCTCTTCTTCACCCTATCATTACTGCCGACCCCTTTTGTAAATGGGGCATGGACTTCATGACTTGTAATCCCCCCTCTAGCAATGGCCACAAATACATCGTTGTTGTCGTTGATTACTTCACCAAATGGGCCGAAGCTATGCCCACTTTCAACAACACCGCTGACACTGCAGCACGTTTTTTCTTTAACCATGTCATATCCTGCTTTGGCGTACCCCTCCAACTCATTTCCGACCATGGGAAACACTTCAAGAATGAGATCTTTGTCGAACTCTCATCTCGGTTAGTCTTCTCTCATGAGTTTGCCTCACCATATTACCCTCAGTCAAATGGACAGATCAAGGCAGTTAACAAAGTCCTCAAGACCATGCTATAGCGCACAGTTAATAAACATAAAACCAATTGGCATCATATGTTATTTTCTACACTATGGGATTATCGGACGGCTATGAAGACCGCTACTAGTTTCACACCATTCCATTTAGTCCATGGGGTCAAGGCAACTCTTCCCATCGAGTGTGAAATTCCCACCTTACGCACCGCAATTGAGCTATTACCTGACACTGCTCCAATGGAGCAACGCTTGCTGAAATTGGAGTCTCTAGATGAAGAAGTTTGATATTCCTTACAGAACAACCAGGCAACTAAAAAATGATCCAAGGCTACCTTTGATCGCCATGTCAACCTTCAATCATTCCGCGAAGGCGACCTCGTCCTGGCTTATGATATCGCTCATAATACCTTTGGCCATGACAAATTCGAATCACTTTGGCATGGCCCATACATTATCCAACATTGCCTCAACAAAGGCACATACATCCTGGCCTCCCCCGAAGGCCTCTCTCTCAAAGAACCCGTCAACGAGTTATACTTAAAAGAATTTTTACGCTTAAAATGTAGTCATCCTACTTTAGGTCATTTCTTCTCTAGAGTTTTTAATATTTTTTCTCCTCCCCTCATGTCTAAACTATCCTTTGTGCTATTGACAGATGCTTCTTCCACCAGCCTACCACATCGGTTACGCTGACAGTGCCAGCCGTTGGACACAAAATCTCACTTTGGCTGCTTGGGCTCTCTACACCCCCTCACATGAAATGCTCCATTCAAGTGGCATATGTTTGGGATCAGCAACCAACAACCAAGCTGAATACACTACTTTCATTGGCCTCCTGGCCGACACATAGCATCATCATATTCATCACCTTAGCATCTTCCTCGACTCTCAACTAGTCATTCTCTAGCTTAACAATGTGTACCACATCCGTGATCCTTGCCTCTTTCGCAAATACCTGCAGGTTAGGATTTTATCTCGACATTTTGATTCCATTACATTTACACATATTCCAAGAAAATTGAATCAAATCATAGATAACCTAGCTAATATTGTGTTAGACTGGCATATATCACATCAAGCTACCTCTACACATACATAAACATATCACAAATCCTATCACAACATATATATAGAATAGACATCATCAAACCATTAACCAAAAACATGTAAACACCACATAGATCTCCAAAAGTATACTCATGTATATATATATATAGGTCTACAGTGTCATATGAATGTTTACATACAAAAAATACACATATCTGCAGGCCAATACAACACCTCGGTACAAAATGGGCTCACCAACCTATATACACAAAAATACATATGTACATCAAAGCACCACTCATGGTTCCTCTAAAGCGCCACCACCTTCCCCTCCCTCAGGTGGTGGCGGCCAACCAACACCTGCCCTAGGAGGTGGTGGCCCACCCCCTACAGGCCCCTCCTGCCCTAGTGGCAGTCATCCGCTCGTCATCGCCACAACCACTACTGCTTGTCGCACGATGGCCCTCCATGGCAGTGGAACCCACACACACTTCTCCAAGGACATCTCATCCTGGATACGAGACCATAGGCCCTCAGGAACATCCTATAATACTGTCTCCAACTGACGGCATATATCCTCAAAGTTGACTCCGGCAGCCGCCGGAGGAGCGTGTGATGGTCCAGCACCCAGGTCATCAAATCGGTGCCTCCTCGCTGCCCTCTCTAGATCAGCTGGTCACCCCACAGCATCCTCACGCCGACGTCTCTCCCCCCACAACAGTCTCTCCATCTCTCGACAAGCCGACGCTCTCTGCATCTCCACCTCGCGTCCGCGAGGTGCCACATCTGCACATACAAACAACCAATAGATAGAATAAACATTTATATCAAAAACATATGGACTGCTATCTCAAAACATGACAAACAACATACCCATCTACATCATCAACCCACATACCTCGATGATCAAAAACCTCTCCTGGAGGTAGCACCATGTATGAATCATCCCGGAAGTCCACCCCGGCATAGGGGTAATGAAAAATCACCTGTGGCATATGCCGCCATACCTGTGTTGCCTCTGCCAAATAGAAGTGGCCCCATTTACCACCACCATGGAAAAGTAACACCGTCAAATATCACCTCAACCATGACTCTTGCACCCCAGGTGCACCCAAAAGAATCCTCGAGCACAACATCGGCACCTTCTCTAGAAACTAGGCCACTAGGATGGACCTGAACGCAAACTCCCCTATATCTATCGACCGACAGTGGTCCAACTGCACCACCATCCTCGCATGTAGCATAATCCCCCAAGCGAAATGATCACAAGCCAACACTCTCTCCAGTACTAGAAGCTGGCCACCACTCATCCTCTGGGTCGCCAGTGACCCATATACTCGCACAATCATCGCTTCTATACAACGATGCGCTAGGGAATCTATAGCCACAATGCTCACCACCGTCCCGGACATAAAGTTCTGACCTGAACAATATCTCCAGCCAATATTCTTGAGTAGCGTACCCCTCGGCAGCACCGGCTCCATCGGTAGGAGCATTTCCCGAAAGGGAAGCCCTGTCAAGAAATATACATCCTCCACCGCAGTGAAAAGGATCTGCTCTCCTCACACGAGGAAGCAGTGCAGCTCCGAATTCCACATATGGATCAGGAACTGTAAAAGATACTCTTGTGCCCATATCAACGGGCACTCAAAGAACTTTAGCAGCCCACAGGCTGCCAAAGTTTCCCACACACCTGGCCCCTCAATGGCCACAGCGTCTCGCAGTTGAGACTAGTCTCGCTCTCGCCACCCCACTGGCATCGTCACCACCGTCCACCTGCAAACAACACAGAGTCCTATATCAACTAAGGAAACCATCAACAACATCAAAAAGACTAGCTTCTATACACCTCAACCTTGCCTCCTAGGCGCGGTTTTGTTACCCACAGGCGTGCACACATGCGTGCCTGTTCACTACATAGGTGCGCACACATGCGTGCCTATTCACTACACAGGTGCGCATCATTGCGCACCTATTTGTTTCACAAAATCACTCCCACGTGCGCCTGTTCACTATACAGGCATGCCCAGGTGTGCACTTATTCAAGCCACAGACACGCACGTGTGCACGCCTGTTCAACTCACAGGCGCACCCTTTGAGCGTGCCTTAAATTCTCTCTACTGTGCCCCCATGTGCATATATCCTTTGGGCAAGCATGCACATATGCGCGCCTATCACCGGATCACCCACGCATGTGGGGCCCATACCCCCTAAATGTCTCTGTACGCCCCCCCATACAGCCCCTACCCAAAAAATGAAATCCTATTTCTATGCAGGAGGATCAGACCACTAACCTGAAGCTTGCTAATCACCAATCGGATGCTTCGCCCTCCCTGAATCTCCAAATCTCCTCTGAAAATTGCTCGTCCAGTCACTATTGCAGCAGGTACAAATGAGGTGGCAATGTCGGCCCTACAACTATATATAGGCCTTTTGCCAAACTTCCACTCACTATTCCAGGAGCCCACGGTGTCCATTTTTCAATCCGTCTTCAGCCACGGGATCAGCATCCCATCACCTACATCACAGCAGTCCCTGGGTCACTTTTCATCCTGAGCCCCCGGGGTGCCTTTTTTTCATACCATGGTCAGGTACGCATGCACATAGTCACACTTATCAAATACATGCTCATATCTTTGATTCTCTTCAGATATTGTTCACTTTGGGTATTTGGTTTTCATGTGTGCAGGTACTTGCTCATCATCCATCGGCACAACCCCTTCTGGTATATACTCAGCACTGGCATGTAGTCTTTCCCACTATATCACACTTTCATTTCCAGTCATAACCTCTGATGTTTACCTCTAGGATCCCCTTTCTCGGCTCTGCAGTACCGACACCTCCATTTTGCATCTTCGGTATTGTTACCTGGTAGCATTCTTACCCACATGAGTTGTCCCATTCATAACACCTTGTGACACTTTTGACACTCATGTTGTTCTTCATTACCCTTTAGGGATGGAAGTCCCAATAGTCTTTCATCATGTCGCGAATCAACCACATACTCCTTCTCCTCATTTTGCTAGCTTTCCCACATGGACTCCCAGATTTTCCCTTCTCGGTTCTATTTTTTACCTGCACCTCCGCAGTATCATGAACCCTCCATTTCCTCCACAATCAGTTTGTCCATCTGTGAACCTACCTTCATTTCACCTACCTCATACAAAAACTCACCAATGGGGCCCCCACCCTTCATCAGTTTTCCAAGCAAATTATGCCCTACGTGGGCCACCCATATCACACTGGGGCACCCATTTCTGTATTTGTACACTGCTCCCCAATTATTCATTATTTATTGTACAAACACCTTTCTTTCCAGTCATTACATTATCTTTTTTTTCATCACCTTTGGCGACCCGCTTCCCTCCTTTTTGGCCAAACGCAACCCATGTCACCCTTGGTTGGAGCATTCCTTATCATTTACCCTTGTCGGCATCGTCCATATCTTCAGAGTACCCCACAGGTCACTTACCTCTACCCTCTGAATTTGTTCACCTTGTCCCGCCTCTGGCACAACTTATCACCGGTCTTGTCATCCCCCTGACACTCGACCTCATTACACGGTTGTGGCCACTTTTTATCTCATACACCCTCCAACCAAGGGGCAGTCTTGAGTCCTCCCACTTCTTGAATTCATCCATGTACCTCCACCACTTCCTCACCTCAGTAGATTTCACGAAGCCCTTTGCTTCTGGGAGTTGTGTTCCCCTTTTGTCGACATCAACACAATTTTCCAGAAGGGTGACAGTATCTTGATTCTCAATATCTATTAAATGAGAGATCTCAGATGACACAGAGTGAAACACCATTGCTCCTTGCTGTCGTTGACCCCCATAACATTCGATGCCAACACTTTCTCATGTTACGGTGGGTCTTACTTTGCGACTATTGTAGTTAGTTCTTTTATTTGCCGAAGACCTCTGAACATGACAGGGCTATCCATGCCCACATCATCGCTGCTACTTATTACCGCAATCAATGCCTACTATTCAGAGCATGCTCATTTGTATAAATGACTTCTACCTCTATCACGACCACCCCTGAGGGCACTACAGTTGTCTACTCCAACACTTCAGTCATCTTTCTTCAGAGTTACATGACACGAGAATGGGCATGCCCACCTCGTTTGTACACAGTTTTCTATTTTGCGCACCTCATAGAAGGTCAAGTCCTACCAGTTCCTTTTTCCCTCCAACGGATCGCTTTGGACAATCACACTATTACTCTCTCTTACAACAACATTCTCAGTAGAAGAAACATTGATGGATTTCGGCTACACGTATGCTCCTCACCTCATCCATCAGGGGGCATCTGTTATCACTGAAATTTCGTCTGCACATGGTTACAAGAACTCAGCATCGTCAAACAGTGATGAAGTCATTGATGGACCTGAATTAATACCACAACATTCAAAAAGGTAAAAAAACTATACAAAGTAGTGAAAAATTGAAGAGCTCTTTGCAAACATTGGGCGCGCGCGCACATGCACGTAACAAGAACGTAGAAATCCATGCACCTGCTAAACGGTGCATTTATGAAAGTGGTAGGCCTCCCAACCACTTATGGTTCAGCTCCCAAGCTGATTTGACCCTCAAATCTAGGATGGATCCGACTAGTGGGCTGGTCAAAGACCTATTAATGCCCTAAATGGCCTCTTTTCACACTACAAAGCAATTACACAATAACCCAATGAAATGCTATAAAAATCCATGAATGCACCTCATTTTCTCAAGAAATTCAAAGTAATGTTATGCTGCCTATATTGTTTTAAGGACTCCATCCTTGACAAGAGCACATTGGCACCATTACATTGGACAATCCATCTCACCATTGAGTGGATTTGTAAAGAGTTGTTTCATCACCATTTTCCATTTTCTTTGTTGTAAGAAGAGCTAGCTAGTGAGGGTCCAAGAGCCTTCCCTTGGAGGAAGAAGGGACTCATAGCCCCCTTTATTCTTGGTGCTTTGTTTTCATCAATAGATCAGCCTCAAACATTGGTGACATGGGCCTTTTTGTTCTTGTTATTTCTATGTTCCTATGCTCATGATTTTAATTTTTATTGCATCTATTAGTCTAATTCTTAGTTATAGTTTTTGTTTTCTTTCTCTAACTCTTTTATCTACAGCTGTCCTGCTCAGCAGACCCAACTGAGCTTGCAAGCACCTCTTATTTGCTCACTAAGGTGACGAAAGAGGCACAACAATCTCAAACTGCTGTTATGGATTGGTGATAGCTGAAGTCTCGGCCATGAAATTGCCGAAAAAGGTATCCATCCCTTGTATTTCAGGTGAATCAGCAGAAGGTGTAAATGGTTCATTGGGATTGTTCAAATCTATGACCGTGAACTTAAGATAGTGTTCATGATTTACCTTGATCTTGTTGGGCTTGCCATTCTCTGGAAGCCATAGGTGAGACCAATCTGTCGCAAAATAGCCGTGTAACTTCTCTGACCAGTCCTTTCTTAAAAACAGACCATACACCTCTGGAATATCCACAGCAATAATATCAATAATTTGATGAACCTTGGGGTTAGACGATAATCTTATAAGCACATTCCTTAATTCGCCTATGACTTTAACACTGGTTCAATCAAGTTGGATGATTTTTAAAGTGGATCGTTCAACTTCAGCATTAATATTCTGACACACAGACCATGGCATCACATTGGATGACGCTCCTGAGTCTACCATACAATTGTGCACGTTTCTATTAAAGATTTCAAAAGTTAACAAAAATTGAGGTACATTTCTGCGAGTACTAAGTGTGGAAGCTTGTGGCTTTTTACTCCCAGTCTCTAAAGATGATTTATCTACATTATTTACATTATTTATAGGAAGGCTTCTTTTATTGTGAGGATCAGGATTATTCTTAGTGGTAGTCTTTTGAGGAACTTTGTTCTAAACAACCTTGTTTGAATTACCATTTTTTCTATTCTCTGCGATGTTCTGTAACATTTTTTGTAGAAGAAATGGAAATTTCAATAACTCATAAACAGAAATGTTAGCCCTTAACTTTTTAAGATCTTCAACTAAATCATAATCTAAGTTGGGGTTCACATGACTCCGTTTAGTCTCGGCTAGTTTAGATTGCTTTGGGGGCAAAGTCATAGTGTTTTCGGAAGAAGTTTTGTTTGTTGTCTTACTCCTAGTATTGTAGGGATGTACTGTCTCGAAGTTAGCTTGGAAGATACTATCCGAGAAGTGTCCAAAAATGTTCGGAGAAGGTTCTTCTTCTTGAACTGTCTCTTGTTCAACAACCTCCTCCGGAATCTCAGGAGGCATCAAGTTATCCTGGGCTTCTAAAATTGTTTGAAGGGAGAATTGCAGACTTTCTAGATTTAAGCCCTTAGTAGAAGGATTAGGTCGGTTGGTGGGAAAAGGCTTCCTGAATGGGGGTTTGTAAGGCACTTTGCTTGAGGAAACTTCTTCGGCCATCCTTTTCAAATCTATAACTTTATTTGACAGTTTTTGAATAACTTTAGTTAGGTTTTCTAAATCTGATCTTTCAGGTTGTGCTTTATTTTGAGCAGGTCTAGGGAGGATTTCGATCTTCTTTTTGGAAGATGAACTAGTTTCTGTTTCGTTGGTAGTAGTATCTTTTAAACTAAGGATGTCTTTTTCAATCTGGCTGGCCTCTTCAAAGGCCTCTAACAATGTGTCTTTCTTAGATCGTTTAACCCAAATGGCTATACTTTGATATAAGGCTTTAGTATAGTATGCTATGATAAGATTCTCGGCAGACATGGAATCCGTAGGGATTCGGTTCTTAAGTGTTAAGAATATTTGATTAAAGTCTTTAATTTTATCCTTTGGGTTCATTCTTAAGCTAGAAAGCTCCATAACTAGAACTTCTGGGGATTTATCGTCTCCGAATTTTTCCAAAAAGCATGACTCAAACTTTTCCCAAGACATGATGGTATGGGGTTGTTGGCAAAAGTACCACGTAGATGCATTTCCCTCGAAAGTATAGGGGAACAACCTACAAACTACATCTTCATGCTCGACATTGCAGAGTCTAATGGCTAACATAACTTTTTAATGTGATCTTCGGCGATCTGTTTAGAGTCAGGGTCAAACCTGGGAAGCCACTTCTCTGGATGTTTGGGTAAGGGATGTTGAGCCCCAGGTACGACTATTGCATCCTGGTTGAGCCAAGGTCTGGCAGGATTGTTCTGGTTGGCCATTGGTGTAGGCAGTGTGGAAGGCTGAGAAGGAGGACTGCCTTCTTCAGAAGATTCTTCTCCTGAAGAAGAAGGAGATGATGGAGGTGGTGAGGGTGGTATTCAAGATCCCCCTACAGCAGGAGTGAGGATTGGATCTGTAGGGTTTACAGTGAGGTTAGTGCCTCCGAGTTTTTCTTTGATATCAGAGAAATCTAAAGGTTGGTCCAAAGGTCGTTTTGGTTGCCTTAAATGGGATAAGGAACCATGTGTTCTTAAGAGAGATCGGTGGACAATCTCTTGTATGTCACCACCTATAGGATTTGGGGTTGTTGGTTCGATTGTGATCCGTAGATGGTTGTTTGATGTGGTTGCTGTTTGAGGGGGAATGTTGTCATTTGAATGGATTCTTGTCACTATAGGTGAGCGATTAGGTGGTGGAGGAGTCTTACAACCACCTCGTGCCATTAATAAATTTCAGGCCCTCCTTCTAGCGCCATTTGTTGACGGGAAAAAATGAATGCTTGCCAATTGGAAGAGTGGATCTGGTCCGGGGTTGTCTAAATAACCCAAGCCGTTTGGGATGATCCACCCTGACGGGTTTAGTAGCTCCGTTGGCCGATCTAAGTCCTAGGAAAATGAAAGAAAACTAAGTAAAGGAACTAATCTAAATGAAAACGATGATTAAAACAAACTAATAAACAAATCTAAAATAAATATATACAGTCTATTGTCTATACTATACAACAATAATTCTAAGAAATTAAATGTTCGATTATTAACAAAATTAAATCTTAATCATAATTGTACAGTATTTACAAATTACAGATTTTAAATGAACAACCTAAAAAAATCATTCATAAACTGTCCTAAGAGAACAAAACTATTGTTTTTTTTATTTTTTATAATTTTATGAGAAAGAAATTAAATAAAAACTATCTAAGCTAAGAAACTAATATAATAACTCTAACTATAAATCTGAACTATATATATATCTATCTAAACTACTTAAATAACACTAATAAATTAACTTTTAAATAACAAATAGCAAACTGACCTGAAGTAACGCTTCAGGTTTGTCTTGTATACAATGGTTGATTTAGCTGTTCAGTGGGAGGAAACCCGCAACAGATTCTCCACAAGCTTCTCGTAAACAGGAAGTAGCAGTGCTCTTCAAATATAAATGACAGGACAAACAAGACATAAAAAAAAATGACAGCAATCTTATAATTTACAAATCATCGCAGTTAGATAAATCCCTGTGCAAGATTTGTACAGAATAGTTCAATTAACGAAGAAGATAAAAATTTATTCATTAAATTGAAATGGAGTAATTGTTGTACTAAAAAGAAATAAGAGACATCAGATGTGGACAACACATAAACCAAATCACATCAACATGCAATTAATCATGATAGCTAAAGTAGTCGATAATTGATTGCAAACTGATATGAAGAAAACTTGAAATAAAAGTTTGATATATTGAAAGCTAAAGTTGTTACAAGACATCAACTTTCATCCTAGTTTGTATTATAAATCCATAGTCTGGTTCTCCCAACAATCGATTATGGGTTCATTTCAAAAAATAAATGAGTTTATAAAGACCACAAGGTAAAACATCCTTGTGGGAATTATCAAAATAGTTTACAAAAAATCTGGGGATAATATGCCAAGTCTTTATTTCTGACTCAAGCTAACAACCTATAACAAAACAATATCACACAAATATCTCCTAAACTGCCACAGCATGCCCAATAGATCATTGAAATTCGTATGCATCTGAAAGTGGACAAGAATAGACAAGTTTAGATGATATTTTATTTGTAAAACTAACAAAAATCTAAATTTTAAGACTAGCTACAGAATCTTGCGATTCTGTAGCTAGTCTAATTTGAAAACAGAATCGTTTTAAATCAATAAAATGCTAACAGAAATATATTCGACTTATTAAACCAAATCTTTATTCCAATTTGAAATAGATGAAATCGTAATTGAATCGATCAAATGATAATAGGATATGTACGAACTATCACACAACTTTTATTTCCAATTCGGAGCAGACAGAATTGTTTTAAAAATCGAAACCAATGAAACCATTTTCATGAATCAATTTCAATCGACACAAACTGTAACCGATCAAGTAAATTTTTCATGCAATAATTTATGTCGACTCATCCATTAACAAAATCGTTTTTAAATCCAAAACTCACAGAGTTGTTTTTTCGATTTAATAGATTACATTATATTTATCAAACCAATCATTGATATTGATGCATTGCATACATAAAGGATCATGCCAATTCAATCATACAGAATCGTTTCAAAATCAAACCATAAGAAATAAATTGAACTAACTCAGATCCGACACAATCCAACAACAACAAAATCGTATCAATCCAAAACATAGTTGTGGATGATTTTAGTAAGTAAATCTCCTGTACAGGTCAGATGCAATCATAATCTAAAATGGAAGCAAAACATAATCATTCCTTAAATCTATTCGAACAAAACTAAACAAAAACAAACCCAATCGACTACCCTAATTCAAACCGACTCAAAAACAATTAATCGTTTATACTAATTTGAGAATAATAAAATCGCACTAACTAAATCGTAGCTATGTCTGAGTTTAGAAAAACAAATCTTCCATACATGATTCATAATGAAATCATAATGAAATCATTTCTGATAAATCAAAGTCAACAGAATTGTTTTGAATCTATTAAAAACAAACAGAGCTAATCGAAAGCAAACCCAGTCCGTTATATTATTTCAAGCAAACTCATAAAGCAAAATCGATGTCGAAATACATACCTGGGCAGTAAGAAAACAACTCGGTCATGATAATTTTGAATTGACAAAGGCCATTGCTGCTTCGACATTTCTGAAGACAATCGAATCAGTGGTTTTTTGTTTCTTCTCATTGGCTTGTATCTGGTCATTCTCCTTTGACAGCATTGTCACCCGTTCCTCTAACGATTTGATCTTAGATTGCAATAGGGGAACGTCTGTGTAATAACGTTCAAGCCAGGAATTACATTAAGTACATGATGGTTGATCGGGCTTTGGCATCACAGGTGAGGGTTTTTTCAAGTTACCAGGGGTTTCCTTGTGCAGCTTGATCCCTGGGTAGTTTGGGTCATTTTTGAGGCATGGAGGTAAGTTGGAGACATAGTCATATGGTTCCATAGAGAATAGGCCATGAGAATAGGGGTATTCCTTAGTCAAGAATCGTTCAATTTTGGAGTCTGAGTCCTCATTCAGCACTATTGGCTTCTGGTCAATGTTTGGCTTGGGTTTGTTCCTAGCACATCTCGATATCCATTGAGAATTTTTCTTTCCCCTACTGTTGACAGTAGTATCACCTCTGCCTTTCTTCCTCACAGGCCTTTTGATGGCCTTAGTATTGTCTTTAGCACATGGGTCGGCCATGGTATCGGGTAGGTCCATGTTGGGGCAATCCGAGGGTTTGACAGCGGGTAGAAGGATATGAAGTGGCACGGCTAGTCCAACCAATGTTTCAGTAACCACAACCTTGTCCACTTGGACAGACTTGGGAGTGGCAAAGCCATTCCTAGATAGGAAGGCTTGCCAACAGTTAGCACTAAGGCTCAAATGGTGGACGATAATAACCTTGATCAAGCAGTGATGGAGAAGGCTGCTATCATCCTTCTCACACTTGAATCTTTTGGACATCTTGTAAAGAATATGCAAGAGGTAATGTGGCATATTGAGAGGGTAGCCTATAAAATTCAGCAATAACCGAAGATGATACAGAAATACCAAGCCATAACAACCTTCGCAGGTCACAAACTATTTAACAATTGCCAAAAGATCATGCCACCTGGGTTTGAGGGTAGTGATAGGCATACCTCTATCACAGGAAACAATATTCCTTGATGTGAATAGGAGTGTCCATGACACCTCATCTACTTTGGAATTTTTAAACCACCTTTTCCCTGTAGCTGAGCTTAAGAATTCCTCATTTAGCTCGAGTTGTATGTCTCCGACCTTAGCCCTGCATCCGTAGAAGGTGAGGGTGAATTGTTGGGCAACCGAAAGGTTGAAACCCTCAAACCTTTGGATAAACACCAGCCAACTACCATTTTCCAAATCCTTACGAGAATTGTCGAACAACAGGAGTGTTTGGCTACCATTTGGCTCTATGCGCACCATAGGTGCCATAGACGAGAGCACACAGTGGGCCAGATGAATGGGCAAGGGTTTGGATAGGGTATTCACAGGGTCGAATAGCTCACAAACTTCCCTGAAATCAACAGAGTTAACCCGGGATAGGAGGGAAGGCATTAATGCCCAATTGTGAGAGGGTGGTGGAACTAGATCAACCCATGCAAAACAGTCATTTCTCAATGTACAACCGATGACGCATATAGTGGTTCAAATCACTATTGCAATGTCAATAAAACAACCATTGAAAACTACGATTGACCCCCGTGTTTGCACAAGCATTAGCATTTGCATGGTTTTAAAATCAAAACAATGATTCAAAATTAACACCAAGGGTTCGATCATAACAAATATGTGTTGTATGAAATGATTACACCAAGGGTCTAACCACAATGTCAATGTGTTTTCATGAAACCAATGTGTCAAGGAAATCGATGAAAGACTATAGAACATCAAACCACCAATGTATTAAGGACTTAATGACAGTCATTATAATATCATCACAATCTTATAAAAAATGAAATCATATTAACAATTAAAGAATGCCAAATGAGTAAAGATTTTAGTATCTTGCCAACTGTGCGAATATAATTAAATTGGAAATGCAATGAAAACATAGATAGGAGTAACCATAATAATCCAGTGACGATTTTAATGTGACTTTGAAATCAAAGTTTTCATGCTTGCAGTCGTGAAAACGAGAACAAAGGCAGCTGTGCAAATGCGCAAAATAACAGTGTTGTTTTATTCCAAAGATTGCGATGAAAATCAAGGGTTGCAAAACACTGGTGTAGGCAACTTATAAGGATAGGATAAAAATTTGAAATGGCTGCCAACACATCCCGAGGAAGTTGAAAGGTCGCCACTTCGGTACGTAGAATTTTTTGAAAACCCTCTTTTTAATTCCCGAAGTTCATCCCCTAGACTTTCAATGGCTGTCGTTGGAGGTGGCGCTGGAGGAGGTGGTGGTGGAGGGAGAGGTGGTCAAGGACAACCTCCACCCACTAGGATTTTTTCAAAAGTAGCAGCCATATACGCTCCCTTGGTCCTCGGCCCCACCCTTCATGATTTACATAAAAATTATATGAAGAACTTACCAAAATTTATGGGAGAAGGAGATGTAACTACCACAGAGCATATCACCTTTTTCGATCAATTTGCTGATATATTAGGGATTGAGCATGAAGATGTTTATTCCAAGATTTTATTTCAAACATTCGAAGGGAAAGTAAGAATCTGGTTTCAAGGACTCCCGGTAGGATCCCTTCGGTTCTATGATGACTTAGAAAAAGATTTTTTAAGACAGTGGAGAGAAATGAAAGACCATATTTACTACTTGACTGAATTCGGGGCATTGAGAAGGAAGAACTCTGAGTCGGTTCTAGAATTTACTCAGAGATTTAACAAACTTTATCATAAGATTCCAGCAAAATTTAAACCCTCTCAACCTGCAGCGAAGGTGACTTTCGTAGGGAATTTTGAACCGAACTTTTCTCTGCTTTTAAAAGAAAGAAGATCGGCTACCCTCACAGGGATGCAATATGATGCTATAGAAATTGAATCGAACATGATGGCATCTGGTAAACTAGAAGACAAGGTTGAGACATGAACTAAAGAATCTAAACGCTTCAGGGAACAAGTAGGGCCCTCCAGATCTGGGAGGTCTACCGAAGAAAAAATGGATGACATGGCTAATATAATCAAATATTTGTCAAAAAAAAATTCTAGAATGGAACTAGACCAAGCCAAACCTGATCCATTTGCTTGAAAATATTTCAGGAGAAATTCTAACCTTGAGACCCAGGAAAGACAAGTAAAAAATGAAGATAAAAAAATACAAGGTGCTTTTAAAACAAATTTTTTTATAGGCAATGATATGCATAATTATGAGGGGCTAGAAGAGGATATAAAAAACCTTAGTGACGAAGACGAATAAACTCATCTAACTAGACAGGATTATGAAATATCTCTAGACCAAGAGCCCATGTTTAGTAACGAGGAAAGTATAAATAACCTAGGAGAGTCTGCATATCAAGGAATCGCTGAATCCATTATGAAAGAACTTCAACAGAAGTATAATTTAAGGCCCAGAGAAAAAAATACTACAAGTGTTCCATAAAAAAAGATTATATTAAAAAACAAAGCGAATGAGGAGGTGGTTACTAAACCACTAGTTGAAAAATAAGTTACCCAAAATAAAATTCGAAACCCTAGAAACACATGTAAATGTGTTGAACATGAAAAAAATAGATCTAGATAAACAATAATACACACATTTGCAGAGAGAATTGGAGAAAGAATAAGAAGGAGAGAAAGAATGGAAGAATTCTCATTAACCATTATGAATAATGAATAATTTACACATGATATACTCTGTATATCTCAATGAGTTCGACTTGAGGTGAACCAATGCACCATAGTGGTGGTATAGAGTGATCTAGGCACACACAAGAAGTTACATGAGTGAACTGCCACCTATTCTAGTCTTTAGTTAACTGTCAACTAGTCTTTAGTTAACTGTCTGAACATGGAGTAGTGAGGAGTTAACTCAGGGAATCAAGGCTAATGCAGCACTTTGGTGATGATACCAAGGCAAGGTTGAATTAGGATGGTGATGATCCCAATGTTGTGTGGTGATGATCTCAATGCAACATCTAAACTCAAATCAACTAGTCAAATTGAAGTGTCAACTGAAAGAGAATATTCTCCAGGTGGAATATTCTCCAGTAAAATATAGGAGACTAGATAATGACTAATTATAAATAATAAACAAGGAATAACCTTAGGAAAAATA
>SNQJ01S0031728.1:18196-41389 GCA_010110895.2 Picea sitchensis
GATAATTTTTGTCAAGACAAGGAAGAACTGGTAATTTGTTCCATTATTATTGGAGTAGTATTTTTCTACCCTCTACTAACATGAATAGAGGATGAACATAGGATTAGGTAGAACCTTTCCTCGAACTGAAAAGGTACCACCACTAGTGTTAGGTAGTCCAAGCTTTAGAGAATTCTTGCATTCATTAACAAACTAAGATTCAGTCTTAGCCTCTTTCTCCATTACAAATGGGATTGGATGTGGTTAGTAAGTCTAGTGTACATTTTCATGATCAATTTCTTCCCTAAAGAGGCCCACACCCATGGTAGTTCTTCCCGCTTGTACACGGACATGCGGTGTAACTCAGATTACAATGCAGGAAAATGCCAAAGAAAAATAGGGTATTTTCCTGAATTATGTTTGATGCATGTACGCTTGTAGAATGAAATAGAGTATAAATATGGTATTTTCCTGAATTATGTTTGATGCAGGTAACACTAAAGATTTAAGGCTCTGGACCCTTTCTTGGCTACTCAAGTTGCAGTGTTCAAGTTAGCTTGCCAGGTAAATAATTTGCTCAAGAGTCAGATTCATAAGTTTGTAATTTACTCAACAATTGAGAATTAAATCGTGAATTAAATCGCGCATGGAGAAAGTGGTGGAGAATCAAGGCATGGATCCATGCAGCCTCTTGCATGAACCATTAGGTGTACCTATGTTCTCTATCGATAAAGGATTTCAATGATGCTAGTTCCTAGATCAGGACGGTGTCAGGGTATTAAATATATGCAAGGTATGAACCATGTTAGAAACAATTGCAGCAATGTCGGAGGGTGCTAAATATATGAAAGTCATTTAATAATATGTGTAGGTGTCAATAATATTTTTAGGTGTCAAATTTTTGAATTTTTCATTTTTAAATGAATTTAAAACTCTGACAAATGCTAAAACAAATTCAAACACACCATGGGAAATTATGTCCCATCTAGATGTCTTGGACAATGGAAAATTTGGTTTCAAAATTTCAAAAATTTCACAAATAAATTTTGTTTTGAAAAAAGTTGAAATTAGTTATATATTTTATAATACCTTGTAAATGTTTGGTTAATGTTTTGTAAAGCGAACTCAATAATATCATTTTGAAGGTTACTAAACATCAAAGTTATTACTATAGTACCTTCCTACTTTAGGAGTTACAAATAAGAATCACAAATTTAATGTATAATTGATTGAAGGAGTATCTAGACAAATGTTTTGCAAATGAAAAAATGGAGTGAATAATACATATAAAGTGAAGCTTAAACAAGCAAGGGATAAATTAAGAATTTAAAAACTAAGGGAAATAATTGATAAGGGTTCATGCCGAATTTAGATAAGCAAATGTTATGCACATGTTTGTTGCACTATATGCAAATAACAATCACTTATATATTAACACATGTTTTTATCTCTTCAAAGATTTGTCTATTACATAAATGGAACCTTTTTGGCTATGTGAATAAGGAACCAAGTGAATGGTGTTGTTTAACAGATACCAACTTTCATCATGAAAGAAAAGAAAACATTTCAACATAAATATGGATCATCATTCTTGAAAATGACTAGGGACAAATATAATAGACATCCCATGATTAAATTTGAAATTGAGCTATATAATATAATGCTTGGAACAATATATTTTAATCTATGGTTGTCTTTCATAGTATATTAGTATGTCTCTATTTTAACATATCTAGAGGATTGAGTCAATGAAACAAGTGAATACAATACCAGATAATGCTTGGAAAGTTCATTCATAGTCTATCATTAATTTATTGGCATTCATCAACAACCAAAATAACAAATAGTGAAGTGTCTTTTAGTGTTTATTTAGTTATCTCATTTACAATAACAAATTATTGTAAATGAACGATGTCTTAGACAAGACCTAAAAACAAAAAAACAAAGAAAAATCTTCCACTCAAAAGGTGTGCCTTGTGCTACATCCCTAAAATGTACATGTAGGCTTGGAAACCCACTATATGAGAGTGAAATATTCATAAATGATAGGTTCGATGCACTGTAACGGTCCATCAGTCAAATGATTGGTTTTAGGTTTCCTAAGGGACTTCTAATATACCTCAGAGTATGTGTGATTCAGATTATTTTCGGCACGAAATGAGAGCGGAGATATAACACAGAAATATACAGAGATATTGAAAGAGAAACAATAATATAACAAAGATATATCGAAAATATAACCAGAGGAAAAGATATAAAGTAATACAAGATTTCTATTAATAAAATAAATGTACAGAGACTGTAAAAATATAGAGTCAAAGACTCGCTAGAATGGTGGCAGCTTATCTCTGAGAAGAGATGTGATGGCTACTCACATTCGAAAGAAGATGATTACAATGAGGCTCTGAAGGCATTTTTACAATAAACCAGAATGCCAAAAACCATAGACATCCAAAAACCTAACCCTAGGAGATGAAGCGTCAAAAGTCATGTGGGCCTCGTTTAGGTAAGTTAGTACATCAACTTCTTGGGGTCGTAACTTTTGCATACAATCTCTGTTTTAGGCACATGATAGACCGTTGGAAAGGTATCGTTGAGGATATTCATTTTGAGGGCTCAATCATGCCTTTGGCTATCATTGAGAAGTTCGATCCTGAAAAACCTTCATTTAGGCCCTCAAAATGACCCTCGATGTTAAAACTACTAAAAATAGTAAATTGCTAAAATTACCAGAAAATTGTTTTGAGCTAGTTGGAAAAGGTGGGTGGCCACCAATATCCACCTGGATCAATGTGGAAGTGATATACGAGTTCATTTGTTGTCTAATGCAATACTACTCGAGTGGGTATCAACACGGGTTACCGAGAGTTCCAAGAAGGTAAGACAAAGACCAAGCCTGTTGATATCATAATTATCCATGTGTGTATTGATCCCAAACCCAAATGATAGTTCTAAATGGTCAACAATAACTTTGTTTCGTTATTTATAAACTTTGGGTCACGTCTCTAACCTAAAAATCACTAAGGTCTTTCCCAACACACTTTGCATTAATGCTGATATGTTTGCTGAAAATGATGTCCTTGTTTTGTTTTTTGCAATATATTGTTTCTTAAAAATTACAATCAATGTTTGGTGAAACACATACTATATATAAATCTAAATATTCAATGATTTCCCAATTAATTCAATAAACCATGTAAACATAACATCAAATAATGAAATTCAATTCAGGAGATGCAACCATTAACAGTGTATTGCCAACAATATTGAATATCCAATATATAAGTTTGATAAGCGAGATCAATACATCAAAAATAAAAAGGAAAGAACCAATAATTTCTATATCCCACTTGTAATCAAACTTCATAAAAGTGACTTGAGCATTTAAAGACTAACATCAACAAAAAATGAATATTTATCGTGTAGAATAGTTTCCGTAAACAATGTAAGTTATGTGTGTTCCAAAGTTGTCACATTTATTGATTAATGTCATAAACTTAATTATTGTAGTGAACAAAACACAAAGAGTTTTACCCTGAACTCAGCGTGTGATAAATTCACCCCCAAGAAAAGAGTTGTTCTAATAATATTAATATGGTGGTAGTCCCTAGTGGAATATCCATAAGCATGATAGAGTGGATAATACACATTCATGAATGGTAAATTAAGGAGGTTTAGGGTTTGCATATTTGACCAAAACCCAAGTTGACGCCTCAAAATCAAGTGTAACTCGGATGAGAGGGAATAATATCAATTTTTTAGGTGAGGGCCATGCGTCTCCTTGGATTATTCAACTGGTTCACTCAAGGATTTTTATGAACCAAGATCGAAATCCCCCACAGAGCTAACAAAGAAGTGACGAGGGTATATTAATATGACCATTACCAAATCCAAAGTCATATAAATAGATTTATGGATGACTTAACAATTGTAAACAATTAGACCTAGTCGGCTTTAACTTCATCTCTCATAAAATATATATATATATATATATATATTAATTAGAAGAAGAGGAACAAAAAGATTCCCCTTATAAAGATTTTGTAGATAAAACAATCAACAATCTTGAAGAATCTATTAGAGGAAAAGAAGCACTAGTCTATATATATATATATATATATATATAACCGTATCTACCCATCTTAACTTTGGATCTATTATATTTTGTTGAATAGAATGTATGGATGATCATGATTCTATAGATGTTACTAATGAGTTCCTAAGTGTACAAGAATCTCAACGATTGGTTGATGCGAGTATCGTCAACAAGAACTGGGACTCCAGACTGAGTCATGGAGTAAATGAATTGATGAAATATTGAATAAATAACTTATGTTGATTATGGCCATACTGATGAAAACTTGTATAGTGGTTGGAGGCACATGAATCATGCTTGTCGATATGGCTCACAAAATGAGTAGAGGGGTTATACAAAACTACACCAACCGAAAAGGGAGGGGTGGAACAACGTCCATGTTTCCACTCACTAGCACTCCCGTCATGGGTGGAGTTGAAGAGTGAGGGACACTCTTTCTCAGAAGGTTGCACGATGTCGTGAGGGTAGAATAGGTCTCATTCACTCACGAGGTATACTGAGGGGTGTGCAATAAGGTGGATGCCTTATTCCTCAGCGTCCAAAGGCCTTGAAATAGGGGAAACTATAGGAGTAATAGGATCTCCACTAGTTGTGTCATATTCCCAACGCTCAAGGTTCAAAAGCGTTTGAAGGGAATGATGCATGGAACCCTTGGAGTACATCAATACATCCTGAATGGCATGGCGTTCATGGTAGCTTTAGACTTTATTTCAAATTAAACTTCTAGTATAAAGGGAAACATGCAAGTTAACCTAAGGGTAAGGTGATAAAGTAAATAATAGAGTCTTGCTAAAAATCTTGAAAAATCAAATATATTCGAAGGGTTGATGTTAAGGGAACAATTAATTATTCAAATAACTTTATGGGTAAAGGAAATATAAAATGCAAGCAAAATTAAAAATTATTAAATAAAAATAAACAACTAAGAAGGAAACTAAAAGGCATGACAAATATTAAATAAGTGAATAAAAAATTAACAATTATTAAATTCATGAAGAACATTTGTCTAAGGGAAAATCTAAAGACAAGAAAAAAAGGAAAACATCTAAGAAAAACTCTAAAGACAAAAAAGAAAACAAAGAAACATCTAAGGAAAAATCTAAAGACAAGAAACATAGGAAAACATCCAAAGGAAAATCTAAAGATAAGAAAAAAAGGAAACCATTTAAGGGAAAAACTAAAAACAAGAAAAACATGAAAACGTCTAAATGAAAAGCTAGAAGTCCAAAAAAGCCTAGGAATCTTGAGTAAAAGCTAACAAACATCGAAGAGTAATTTTAAAATTAGATGAGAAAATTGATTTATTTTACATTTTTTAATTAATAAAATCTTGATTACTGAGGAGGGGTTATAAAAGAAAGGTTTTGCGTCAACAGAGGGACGATGATTCTACTTTTTTTTGGACACCCATTGTGATGACCTTGCAATGACCGTGGACTTGCTTGTTTCTATTTCGAGTGGACAACGGAGTGGTTAAGAAGTGGGATCCTCTCTCCTTTGAGTGGAACATCTACCTTCGGAGCATATTAAAATGCTTTACATAACGGATAAGTCAAGTAAGAACATCTGCCAATTTCATAGATTCTGTTGATTGTCAAATCAAAATTTAAGATTCAGATCGCTTAGTGTCCAGCATTAGCTTACTCGTGCAACGATCCTTATTCATTATTTAGTTAATTAATTAATCAATTTAAGATAAATTCAATTGTTATATATATATATATATATATTTACTTCTTACTAATATTGTTTTAAATGACATGTGTTAATTTTTATTGAAAGAATTATCCATAGCCCTCACATGGAGAAGTAGAAAACACCTAATTAAAATTTAAGATTCAGATCGCTTAGTGTTCAACATTAGTTTACTCGTGCAACGATCCTTATTCATTATTTAATTAATTAATTAATCAATTTAAGATAAATTCAATTGTTATATATATATATATATATCGAAATATTTAGTTCTTACTAATATTGTTTTAAATGACATGTGTTAATTCTTATTGAAAGAATTACCCATAGCCCTCACATGGAGAAGTAGAAAACACCTATAAACATAATACAATTTTTTTTTACTTTCAATTATTTTATTAAACTTGATGATGTTAAAATATTTGTTTAAATGTTACATGTCATATATATATTAAAATATTTGTTTAAATGTTACATGTCATATATATATAGATATAAAAGCATTTTATCATGATCCACATTGAAATTTTTTCTTTATTAATATTTTTAATTATTGAAAATTAAGCATCTCCCTCCTTCTAAGAGAGATTGAAATATTTTATTTTATTGCTATATTTTTTAAATTCCAAGTGTTAACTTGTAACATCTCCCTTTTAAATTACTTTACCAAAATTCATTTTTTTTAACAAACCATAAAGTTTTGTGAATATAAATACTTTAATTCTCCTTATAACCAATATAAACTATTAATCTTTTTCATGAACCAACATTTGACGTTCTTATCCATTGATCGTGGTTTTTCCATGATAGATCAAATGGTGGATGGCTTCCAAAATTGTGATTAAGTGTTGGCGTCACTCCAGTTATCATCGTCCTACGAGCTTTAACTTGTTCACGAGTGTTATCAATTTCCCTATAACTTCCTTTAAACAATTTTATTTTTAGCATTTCTCTTATGCCCCCAACACACAAACATATATATATATATATATATATATATATATATATATATATATATTACTCGTTACCATCATGAAATCTCCCTAAATATCAGGGTTAAATATGTATTTATAAACTGAAGATTATAACCTTTAGCTATTTATATTCTTAGATTCGTCCCATATATAATTTCTATTTTCATAAGAAACTTATTGGTAAACTATCACTAGTCTTCAAAGCATAATCATATGGTTGAGTACATATTACTATTGTAAATGTTAAGTAGTTATATATATATATATATATATATATATATGAGAGAGAGATTAGTATCCTCCCAAATCCCCAACTCAATCCTTAGCCATAATTGATATTAATTCGAATTGTCCATCCATCAAAATCATAATTATGACATGGGTTTCCATTAGTACTTAATCATCAGAAAAAACACTAGTTAATTTTGAATTAAGTGCATCATTTTCCATTAACATAGGATTAAAATGGCCACTTCCTTGGTGTCATTCAATAATATTGACAGTCATTGCTTCTTAACCAATACTTACACTACTTAGCTGACATGGTTTCCAAGACTTACTCGCATTCATCGTTTACCTCAAGAAGTAGTGAAAATGAGGGACATTTTCCTTGGCTTTGAGAGAGAGTTTTACAGTTTTACATTTGCTAACAATTGTGAAAGTATTGGTGTAACATCCCTCTCTTGCGAGCACATGTTATTGACTTATTCTTTGAGGGCACTTGCATACAAGTGATCTGGTTTTAGTATATTGTTGTTTGTTCGCTTATGGATTATTATGATCATGTTGATGGATTATGATGTTATGTTATTTGATATCTATGTATTGATAGATGCTATTGACGAGTTTCCCCTAAGTGTGTAGGACACTTGATAGATTTAGGATGACGATGACATCAATGGACCTCCTTGGACTCCAGATCGATTCAGGGAGTGGATTGTATTGGTTTGAGTATTTTATTTATGCATATGTTTCATATGATTGGGTGTATTATGATGTTGTTTATGGATCATTGCAGTGTTTCGTTGATAGATGCAGGTTGACGATTTCTTGCTAATAAGACTTACATAAGGAATAAAGGGGCCATGCACAACAACCATATATTGAGGGAGAAGTGTGGCAACAACCCTGTCATAGCCTACTAGCACTCTAGTTGTGGCTTGAATTGTAGGTTAACTATTACCTAGTTTAAGAGATCGATGATATAGTGAGGGAAGAATGAGACAATCACTCACGAATATTTTAAGGGGTGCGCAATAAGGGAGGGTCCTTATTCCTTAGATGTCCTTAGTCTCTCACAAGGTCGCTTGTATGGAGTATTGACTCCAAGGGTTGGACAACTACCAAAACAAGTCAAAGGAGAGTGGCACCCTTGGAGCACGTAGTACGTCTTGAAGGGCACGTCGCATAATTAAAATTGAATCAAAGGTGAGTGCAACCCTTGGAGCACGAAGTGCGTCTTGAAGGGAACATTGTGGTGTTTAAAAAAATAAAAATGAGTCAATGAATCTAGGTGGCCTAGAAAACTTGAGAGAATGTTAAACCTTATAAGATCTTGAGCACCTGCCGAATTAATTAATTGATTAATTAATTAACTAAAGAATTAATTTATTAAGCATAATCCCTAAGGTTCTAGGCGTTTTCAAATAAATATTTAACTAAAGCCTAAGTCTAAGTGAGTGAGAAGACTAAAAACTAAATTTTTAAATTAAATTATGAGGGGATGAAATAAATCAAATTAAGAATCAATAAAAATAAAACAAATCTAAATATGTGATTTAATACACCTTGTGCAAGTAAATACTAAATTAGAATTTAAATTGAGAAAGGAATAAAGCATAAATATGTGTAAGTATAAAAAGGTATCTAGAGCCTAGTATAACTAAAGAAATTTCTTAATTTAAACACAACTCAGTTTTAGAAAGGCATCAGTCATTAAAGGGGAAATAAAGGGAATAAAGGGACAAGTAGGAGTGATTTTAGGAGCGCTTTTAGGATGGGTGAGGGAAATTGACATTTAATTTAATTAAATTGTGGATTTATTGGTGCAACTAAGGGAGTGGGCGACAAGTGTATGGGGGAATAATTCGTAATTAAATTATTAAAAAATAAATTAAATTTGAAAATGGAAAGTTGTCACTAAGAAAAATTATATAAAACAAATGGTTGAGAGGAGGAAGGGGGATCACTGGTTAAGAGTAAGGTTATGCTGCAGAAATTATGACTAGTTTTACTTGTGAGAGTTGGGATACCCAGATCGAGAGAGAGAGTGGTAGCTCTACTTTGCGAGGCGAGCTAGGAGCTAGAGTATTCTAGTTGTGTTTGTGCATGGCCCCTTTGAGACTCAGTGGGATAAGGGGAAAGAAGATTAACCCTAGCGTTGGTTGGGAGGTATCGGTGAAGTCTTCACAGTTAGCAAGCAGGGAGATGGACGAAGCGCAAGAGCGGGAGAACCTCTTCGACTTCTTGTCGTTGGCTATGGTATTTTATTGAGTATTGTATTGTATTCAAATTTACGATGTAAAATCTTTAAACTTCACTGAATGGACATTGGTTTCGACTTTGTTTTTCTGTGAGATGCCATTAGAATATGGATGGTCCGTGTAGTTTGTAAGATGTATGTGGAATACAATGGTTCTGCAATTATTTAATGGATTTTAAATCTCTGTGTGTTTCTCTCTGAGTTGTCTCCCTTACTGTTTCTGTAAATTTATTGCTCAAAAATTTTCACCTTTATTACACAACGATTTGTTTCCATTTGTTCAACGATATTTACATTCCTTTACATAATGATTGTCTCCATATGATCAATGATTTTTACCTCTCCTTACCCAACGATTTTAACCCTTATCACTCAACAATTTTTCCACATAACACTCTACGGTTTTACTTGTTCTTTCCTCTACGACCTTTGGATATTATAACCTTTGCGAATTGTGTTGTGTGACCTCTACGGTTTTGGATAATACAACCTCTACGAACCTTTGCGATGTGTACCTCTACATGGGAACAATCACACAACATTTTACATTATCCTCTGCGATTGGTATTTCCTTAGTGAATTCTTTCTTGCTTTCCTCTGCAAACTTTACATGCATTCCTTAGGGATTTTTTTCATTTCTTGCTGAGCGAATTTGTGTGTATTCCTCAGCATAATTTTCGTGTATTTTACTTCTTGTCCTCTGTGTTTTATTCCTTCCTTTTTCTCAGCAATTCTTACTTCAATCTCTGTGAAATTATGGGTTCTAGATCCCTGTGGTTTTTTTTCCCTTTCAATCTCTGTGTTTGGCATGCATTTGATACTAATTTTATGGGTATTATAAAACCTGTGTTTTCCTTCAATGATCTCTATGACTGGCTTTCATTATTGTGAATTGTATGGGTATTCTAACCCCTACGTCTTCCTTCCACGACCTCTGTGATTGGCTTGCAGTTGCTGCGAATATGATGGGTAATATAACCCTTGGCGTTTTACTTCCTTTCCCTACGTTTTTGAGGCGAGATATATCTCTGTGATTCTACCGGGCTTACCTCTGCATGATGATCTTCCCTGGCGTTTTTTTTTTCTTGCATTAAATTATGTTTTGTAATTAAATTTTGCCTTGAATTTTCTTTGTGTTTAGCATGTGAATTTCTCTGAGTTTTAGCATGGGAAACACCTGGCATTTTACTTCCTTTCCCTGTGTTTTTTGGGGGGAGATATATCTCTGTGATTCTACTGGGATAACCTCTGTGTTTTCCTTTTTTCTCTATGATTGGGTTACTCAGCCAAATTTCGGATTTTTAACACAGTAATTATTACTTGCCTCTGCATTGGAACCATCACCTCACAATTTTTCCTTACCTCTTCTTTTTTGAGGAACTTCACATAGTAATTATTCCTTGCCTCTGCGTTGGAACCTTCACACCACAATGTTTCCTTACCTCTGCATTTTTAATGAACATTCACACACCAATAATTCCTTACCTCTGCGTTGGGACATTCACATAGTGATTATTCCTTGCCTCTGCATTGGAACCTTCACACATCAAATGTTTCCCTTACCTCTGTGTTGGAATGGTCACACTTGAATATAAATAGTATAGATGCACACCATGGGATCAGTCCAAGTTAAAAGTGTAATCATTTTCAATATAATGAATTTAGAGGATCTATTAGAAAATCTAGAGGATTGCTTTATGTGGTTTATTTCAATAAAAATAAACAATATATTAATAAATGTTCATATAACGAACACAACCCATAGAGATGGCATTGGATAATGAAGAATTGATTTTGGTTATTTTATTTCCCTTGAATCTACTATTATTTTAAGGTTTCCTTTTAGAGGTTGTTCTTAAAAAGGTACAAGGGGGAATCATATTATATCAAAATAATTAGACATAAATTCAAGGTCATAAGAGATTGTTCTCATTGAAATCAATGAAGTGTGCCCACACTAGTCACATATAACGAATATTTATTTGAATGATTTACTCTTGAACTTGGTTATAGTTCTAAACTTTAGTACATTGAATTAGATATTGATTAGATTATCGACTAAATTTGCTTGCGCGCCTTGAATAAATTTGATGTGTAATTTATTTGTAGTTATTCCTTTGCGACCCAAAATTAATAGATTAGACTCCATTGTCCCTTAAATTTAATTGATAATTCTTTTGCGCCATGTTTAAAGTGATGTATGAATGGTCATGTGTGTAGTTTACGTCTTGCATCATTAGAAAATGTGGATATATGATTGATTAAGATTTTATATTGTCTGGAGCCATGTAAAATAATGTAGATTTCTTAAGCGGCATGATTAATGTTGAGTTTGGGTTATGTTTAATTCATATTTTCGATCACGCATGCACCTTGAGATAATATTGTATACTATTGAAATAAATGGTTGATTATTCACGCGCCTTGAAGTAAAGTAGATGTTTGATTTTGCGCCTTGAAAATAAAATAAAGTTGATCACAATGTGCCTTATCTTTTGTTGTTGTAAGATTGTTTTAGTAATTAAATTCGCTTGCGCCTTGGAATTTATGTGAGGTGTGATTGGTTAATAGAACCTGTTGAAATTACTAAGACAACTAAGACGGGGGTTGGAGGGGGGGGTGAATCAGTGGTTATTGTGCTTAAAGAATTTTAGGTTTGTTAAAACATTCTTAATCTTTCTTCAAGTGATCATCAATATTATACAACATATGGACAACATAAATAATTTGGTATGCACCGATGCATCCGAGGAAGGTTGAGGAAGAGTCTTGTTGCAAGACGGTCGAGTGATCGCTTACATCTCTAGGAAATTAAGAAAGCATGAGGAGAACTACATGACGCACGATTTGGATTTGTTGTCCATTATGTATTCCCTGAGAGTGTGGAGACACTACCTAATTGGATGAAAAATCGAACTGAAAACAGACCATTGTGGTTTGCAGCACATTTTTATGCAAAGTGACTTGAACGTACAATAAAGGCATTGGTCAGAACTGCTTAGTGAGTACGATTTTGAGATTACGTACATAAAAGGAGCAATGAACAGAGTGGTAGATGCATTGAGTCGGAGACCACACATATTTTCGATGATACCTCTTCAGATGAATCTTCAAGAAAATATTCTAACTATACAATGTGATGATGATAGGTATAAAGAGGTTAAGGAAAATATTGTGCGAGACACCATGTTGGTACCTAGGTTTGAAGGATATAATTTGGACAACGATGGATTGATGAGGTATAATAATCATATTTACGTACTTCCTAACGACGAGTTGAGAAGTTTAATCATGAACTAAGCTCATAGAGAAATTTACATGGCTCATCCATGAGTCACGAAGATGAGGGCATACCTTAAGCCCTTATTCTTCTATAAGGGAATCAAGGTGGACATAGTTAGATATGTGGCAAGGTGTCTAGAATATCAACAAGTGAAGGTTGAACATAGACATCCATCTGGATTACTACAACCACACGCTATTCCAGAATTGAAATGGGAGGTCATTTCGATGGACTTTATTGTTGGATTGTCATTGACACCAAGGAGGCACAACCCGATTTTCCTGGTAGTAGACCCTTTGATGAAGAGTGCACATTTTATCCCTGTGCATATGATGTATTAGGTTCCAGACATAGCTAGATTTTTTATCATTGCGATTGTGAGATTGCATGGCGTTCCTAAGAGGATCATATCCAATCGCGAATCGGTGTTTACAGGATGATTTTGGACTAGTTTCCAAGAGGCCTTGGGAACCCAACTTAACTTTAGTACCGCGTATCACCCAGAGACAAACGGGTAGATAGAAATAATGAACCAAATCTTGGAAGATATTTTGCGTATGTACGTGATGGACCAACAAAAGGGTTGGGAGGAGTTCTTGCCACGGGTAGAGTTTGCATACAACAACAACTATCAAAGCACCATTAAGATGGCGCCATTCGAGTTTCTTTACGGGCGACCATGTCAGACGCCTTTGAGCTAGGATCAACTTGAGGATAGAGTCTTGGTAGGACCATAAGCGATCCAAGAAATGGAAGAAAAAAATTAAAATGATAAGACAAAGGTTTAAATAAGCGCAATATCAACAGAAGAGTTATGATGATGTGAATCACGTTGACCTTATTTATGAAGTTGGTGATCGACTCTTCTTGTAGGTGAAACCACACAAGATTTCGATCAAGTTTGGAAATGGTGCTAAAATATATCATAGGTTTGTGGGACCTTTCTAAGTTGTGTAAAATAAAGGGCCCGCAACCTATCGACTACCCTTTCCTGATTCTTTGAAGCATATGCACGATGTTTTTCATGTATCTATTTTGAGACATTATGTTAGTGATCCTACACATGTGATTGACATGAGTTCCTTGTAAGTGTCGGATGAGGGTGCACTCACGAAGGTGCCAATACGCATTCTGGACCATCGAATTCAATAGTTGCAGTGTCGAACAGTCGATCAGATCAATGTACGATGTGTCAATTATAGTCCACACTCAGCTACATGGGAGGATGCATATGTTATGCACCAACAGTTTCCATATTTATTTGATAGTTAGACATTTAAATCTTGTCAGATGCTTTGTTTACTGCTTATATATACTGTGAAACTTTAGGACGAAGTTTGAAACAAGAGGGTGTGTATGTAACATCCCGCTCTTGCGAGAACATGTTATTGACTTATTCTTTGAGGACACTTGTGTGCAAGTGATCCAGTTTTAGTATATGGTTGTTTGTTCTCTTATGGATTCTTATAATCATGTTGATGGATTATGATGTTATGTTATTTGATATCTATGTATTGACAGATTCTATTGAAGAGTTTCCCCTAAGTGTGTAGGATGACTGACAAATTGAGGATGTTGATGGCATCAATGGACCTCCTTGGACTCTGAATCGAGTCAGGGAGTGGACTGTATTGGTTTGAGTATTTTATTTATGCATATGYGACATATGATCGRGTGTATTATGATGTTGTTTATGGATCATTGAAAATGTTTCGTTGCTTGACACAGGCTGACAATTGCTTGTTAATCATACTCACATAAGGAGTAAAGGGTCCATGCACAACAACCAGATATTGAGGGAGAGGTGTGGCAATAGCCCTGTCATAGCCTACTAGCACTCCCATTGTGACTTGAATTGTAGGTTAAGGATTCCCTAGTTTTATAGATCCATGATTTTGTGAGGGTAGACTGAGACAATCGCTCACAAATATTCTAAGGGGCATGAAATAAGGTAGGGTCCTTATTATTTAGAGGCCCTTAGTCTCTCACAAGGTCATTTGAATTGAGTATTGACTCCAAGGGTTGGACAACTACCAAAACCAATCAAAGGAAAGTGGAACCCTTGGATCACGTAGTGCATCTTGAAGGGCATGTCATGTAATTAAAATTGAATCAAAGGCGAGTGGCACCCTTGGAGCACAAAGTGTGTCTTGAAGGGCACGTCGCGGTGTTTTAAAAAAAAACAATGAGTCAATGAATCTAGGTGGCCTAAAAAAATTGAACAAATGTTAAACCTTATAATATATTGAGCACCTGTTGAATTAATTAATTGATTAATTCATTAACTAAAGAATGAAATTTTTAAGAACAATACCTAAGGGTCTAGGCATTTTCAAATAAATATTTAACTAAAGTGTAAGTCTAAGTGAGTGAGAAGACTACAAACTAATTTTTAAAATTAAATGATGAGGGGATGAAATAAATCAAATTAAGAATCAATAAAAATAACACAAATCTAAAGAAGTGATTTAATACACCTTTTGCAAGTAAATACTAAATTAGAATTTAAATTGAGAAATGAATAAAGCATAAAGATCTGTAAGCATAGACAGGTATGTAGAGTCTAGTCTAACTAAATAACTTTCCTAATTTAAACACAACTCAGTTTTAGAAAGACGTCAATCCTTAAAGGGGGGATAAAGGGAATAAAGGGACAACTAGGAGTGATTTTAGGAGCGCTTTTAGGATGAGTGAGGGAAATTGACATTTAATTTAATTAAATTGTGGATTTATTGGTGCAATTAAGGGAATGGGTGACAAGTGTATGGGGGGAATAATTCCTAATTAAATTATTAAAAAATGAATTAAATGTGCAAATGACAAGTTGTCACTAAGAAAAAATATATAAAACAAATGGATGAGAGGAGGAAGGGGGGTCACTGGTTAGAAGTAAAGTTATGTTGTAGAAATTCTGACTGGTTTCACTTATGAGGGTTGGGATACCCAGCTCGAGAGAGAGAGAGAGAGATTGGTAGCTCTACCTTGTGAGGCAAACTGGGACCTAGAGTATTATGTTTATGTTTGTGTGTGGCCCCTTTGCAGCTCAGGGGGATAAGGGGCAAGAAGAGTACCCCTAGCATTGGCTAGGAGGTACTGATCAAGTCTTCACGGTTAGAAAGTGGGGAGTTGTATGGAGTGCAATAATGGGAGAACCTCTTTGACTTCTCATCGTTGGCTATGATATTTTATTGAGTATTGTATTGCATTCAGATTTAGGATGTAAAATCTTTAAACTTCATTGAATGGACATTGGTTTCGGCTTTGTTTTTCTGTGAGATGTCATTAGAATATGGATGGTCCATGTAGTTTGTAATATGTATTTGGAATAAAATGGCTCTGCAATTGTTTAATGGATTTTAAATCTCTATGTGTTGATCTCTAAGTTTTCTCCCTTAGTGTTTCCATACATTTATTTCTCAGGGATTTTCACCTTTATTACACTACGATTTGTTTCCATTTTCTCAATGATATTTACCTTCCATTACACAATGATTGTCTCCATATGCTCAGTGATTTTTACCTCTTATTACCCAACGATTTTAACCCTTATCACTCAGCTATTTTCCCACGTAACACTTTTTTATTTTACTTGTCTTTTCCTTTGCAACCTTTGGATATTATAACCTCTGGAACTTGTGTTGTGTAACCTATGCAAGTTTGGATAATACAACCTCTGCGAACCTATGTGATTTTGTATAATACAACCTCTGCGTGGGAATGATCACAAAACATTTTTCATTATCCTCTACGATTGGTATTTCCTGAACGAATTCTTTCTTTCTTTCCTCCGCAAATTTTGCTTGCATTCCTCAATGAATTTTTTCATGTATTCCTCAGCAAATTTGTTTGTATTCCTTAGCGGAATTTGCTTGTATTTTACTTCTTGTTCTCTATGTTTTATTCCTTCCTTTTTCTCAACGACTCTTACTTCATCCTCTACGAAATTATGGGTGCTAGATCCTTGCATTTGTTTTTCCCTTCTAATCTATGTGTTTCGAAATAATTTGATGTGAATTTTATTGGTATTCTAACCCCTGCGTTTTCCTTCAATGATCTATGTGACTCGTTTGCATTACTATGAATTTTATGGGTATTCTAACCCCTTCTTCTTCTTTCCATGACCTCTGCAATTTCTTTGCAGTTGCTGCGAATTTGATGGGTAATATAACCCCTGGTGTTTTACTTCCTTTCCCTGCATTTTTGGGGGGGTGATATATCTCTCTGATTCTACCGAGTTTACCTCTGCGTGATGAGATTCCCTGGCATTTTTTTTTCTTGCATTAAATTTTGTTTTGTAATTAAATTTCCCCTTGAATTTTCTCTATGTTTAGCATGTGAATTTCTCTAAGTTTTAGCATGGGAAACACCTGGTGTTTTACTTCTTTTTCCTGTGTTTTCAGGGGGAGCTATATCTCTGCTATTATACTGGGCCAACCTCTATATTTTCCTTTATTCTCTACAATTGGGTTACTCATGGAAATTTCAAATTCTTAACATAATAATTATTACTTTCCTCTACGTTGGAAATTTCACCCCACAATTTTTCCTTACCTCTCCATTTTTGAGGAACTTCACACAGTAATTATTCCTTGCCTCTGCATTGAAACCTTCACACCAAAAATTTTCCTTAACTTTGCATTTTTAAAGGACCTTCACACAACAATAATTCCTTACCTCTGCGTAATTATTCCTTGCCTATGCATTGAAACCTTCACACCAAATTTTTTCCTTAACTCTGCATTTTTAAAGGACCTTCACACAACAATAATTCCTTACCTCTGCGTTGAGACATTCACACAAGTGATTATTCCTTGCCTCTTCGTTGGAACCTTCACACAACAAATATTTTCCTTACCTCTGCGTTGGAATGGTCACACTTGAATATAAATAGTACATATGCACACCATGGGATCACTCCAATTTAAAAGTGTAATCATTTTCAATCTAATGAATTTAGAGTATCTATTAAAAAATCTAAAGGATTTCTTTATGTGGTTTATTTCAATAAAAATAAACAATATATTAATAAATGTTCATATTACAAACACAATGCTTAGAGATGACATTGGCTAATGAAGAATTTATTTTGGGTATTTTATTTTTCTTGAATCTACTATTATTTTAAGGTTTCCTTTTAGAGGTTGTTCTTAAAAAGGTACAGTGGGGAATCATATTATGTCAAAATAATTAGACATAAAGTCAAGGTTATAATAGATTGTTCTCATTGAAATCAATGAAGTGTGCCCACACTAGTCACATCTAAGGAATATTTGTTTGAATTATTTACTTTTGAACTTGGTTATAGTTCTAAATGTTAATACATTGAATTGCATATTGATTTGATTAGTAGCTAAATTTGATTGCGTGACTTGAATAAATTTGATGTGTGATTACTTTGTAGTTATTTCTTTGTGACCCAAAATTAATAGATTAGACTCCCTTGCGCCTTAAATTTAATTGACACTTCTTTTGCGCCATGTTTAAAGTGATGTATGAATGGTCATGATGTGTGTAGTTTATTTCTTGCGCCATTAGAAAATGTGGATATATGATTGATTAAGCTTTTATATTATCTTGTGCCATGTAAAATAAAGTAGATTTCTCAGGCGTCATGATTAATGTTGAGGTTGGGTTATGTTTAATTCGGATTTTAGATCACGCGCACACCTTGAGATAATGTTGTATATTGTTGAATTAAATGGTTGATTAATCGCATACCTTGAAGTAAAGTAGATGTTTGTTTTTGTGCCTTGAAAATAAAATAAAGTTGATTACAATGCACCTTATCTTGTGTCATTGTAAGATTGTTTTAGTAATTAAATTCTCTTGTGCCTTCGAATTTATGTAAGGTGTGATTGGTTAATAGAACCATGTTGCACCAGTGATTATCGTTGATGTTGCTGATTTAGCTAGTTGGTTTTTGAACTTGACTGTGTTAGTGGGATGTAGACACCTCCTTGTTCCTCGAAACAGTCGCCAGCCTTGAGACCTTAAATGGTCAAAATCAAACGGAAGAATCTTGCACTTCAACGTTGTTTATGTGTCTTTGAGGTCCTAACCTTGTATGGTAGGTTGGACAGGTAGTATCTTTATGTCATATTTATGTTATCGTTATGTTATCTCATGTTATGTTTATGTTATCTCGTGATTATCTTTATGTGATGAGTTGAGCGATTAAAAGTATTGATGATTCCAGTTGATCATAATGAGTTGATCATGCGTCGCCATTTATGATGCTTATTGATTATGTGTCATTATCTAACATGATGATGTATTGATTTTGTGTTGTTACAAATTATGTTGATGCCTTGGTTGGGATGTTATTGATTACAAGGATGTGTAGCTTATAATTCTTTAATTATGATGTCATCGATTATAAGATGCTTGGATTATGTGTTGATGTGAAATCCTAATGCCCCCGAAAAAATTACCTATTGTGCTTCGCTTTTCTCAGTAGTAATTGCGTCCAAGTCTACACTATAATCTTTGTTGGGTCTCGAAGAAATAAGATATAGAGTCTCTTTGTAAGAAGTAGTAACCGGGTTTTAACTGTATATGTCATTTCAACGCATTATTACATTTCCATATGAAATAATAAACGGTGAGTTGGCTTTTTCTTATAGTCGACTAACTAACTTAAGATTCCCTGTATGCAAGGTAATCTTAATCGTATCCTTTCTGATATGTATGCAAACTATAAAAATGTTTAAGTTTCGTTTTACTTACAGTGGTAAATTCCACCGTTCATATTACGATTTTTCTCACAGTACTAAATAAATACGTTTTTTCTCACAGTCAAGTAACTTTGATACCTCCTTCGAAACCATTATCGAACTTAATGTGGATACACCAGGAAACTGGTACTCTTATTTATTTGGTTATCTTATCGTCCAGTTAGATATGACTAGGATGATATAATACTCTGGTTCTAAGTTCCATTGCACCATTTAGCTTACTAGTATTATAAGGGTTGCCTCGACCCCCAAGGATTGTTGAAGATTACACAAGTTACAAATAATATTTCTTAAATTATTTTGTGATAGTTATTTCATATACTCGAGCACTTGGGTTTTAATTCTATGGGTTTTTTTATTAAAAAAACCTTAAGTTTAACATATATATAAATTTCTTGATTATGGGTTTCTTTTTATATGGATATCTCCCCATAACGTTTGCCCCTTCTTGATATTTTACTTCCCATGCACATTTTGTTGTTTGTAAATTTTTCTTGACATTGTTTTGAGATATCTTTGAGATTATGCTCTATAATTTTATATATTAACCCTAATGTTACATCATAATAGAACGATAGTTAGAAACCATTTATTTATAGTTCATGTATGTAACTATTTTCATTCGAACTCATTATGTAAATTATATGTAGCTAATAGAAGCATCTTCTTGTTATATTAACAAGAATATATATTTATATAAAGATATGTGGTGCTTAAATAAAATCCTATGTTTTTTTCTGCAATATTCCTATAGATATATAAATAGAAATCTATGGGCTATGATTTAAATATTTTTTTTTCTATATAAATAGAAATCTATAAGCTATGATTTAAATCTTCTTCTTTTTTTAAATCTTTTTTTTTCTTTATGTGATAGAAAATATAATTTCTTCCAAGATAGATAGAATTACTATATAAAAAAGATAGTTTCTTTAAGGATATGTATAGATCTCCTCTTATTAAAAATAACTCTAATAAAATAAAAAATGTATAATTATTTCTTTTCTTAGTATCACTAATTCCATTAAAATTAGAATTATATAAGTACTTTAGTTCTTGCTGCAAATAATTCTAGTAACTTCATAAATATATAAATGATTTTCTTCTTAGTGTGATTAGTTTCATTATCAAAATACTTTCACATTTAATATCTATTATAAATATTTATCCTTCTATAATGAGAAAAATAAGTATAAATTAAATGAACATATATGATTGTGCTTCAAGATGCAAGGAACAATATGAGTAGAAAATCTAGTTCCTCTCGACCATAGACCAAAACAACTAAGATTACTTGTTTCGGTCACCCTCGAGGGACTGAAAATTACATAACCTCTTTTAGAAATCTCATAGTTTGACTCTTTGTCAAAACCATAAAACTCAAGTTCATCTCATAAGTAATCAACAAAGTCTTGTCTCATCTATATTTTTCTTTTCTTGTGTTACCAAGAAGAAATAATAGCTTTCCTAGGCCTTTTTTCCAAGTTTGCCTCATCCCTAACCCTAGGTAAACTTTTTGGCCTAACTTTGTGCTAGCATGTTCCCTCACATCCCACATATTTGGGAGTAGGTTTACACTTGTACTCATAGACAATATTTACTCTTGTGGATTTTATCCCTTTTGACTCTCCCATGGAATAATGATTTACCCTTTGTAACTAGATTCTCTAATCAATTTGTCTTTAGTAAAATAAAATAAATTAAAAATAATATTTACAAAAATATTGTTCATCATCAATGTTTATGATGATATAATTTTAGCATAAGTCGTTTTCAAAAAAAAAATGTTTTTCAACATTAAGCATCAAAATTAAAATATTCAAATGTTTATAAATGGAGGGACATTACATCCTCCCCCCTTGAACTGAACTTCGTTGTTAGTGTTCTAATCTGAGAAACTTAGATCTGGAATAGGAATGGATAATCCTTTCTCATGGATTCTTCCAGTTCCTAAGTAAATTCCTCAGGAATGAAGTGCCTCTATTGTACTTTAACTTGAGAGATGGATCTGTTTTGTAGCATAGTTTCCTTATTGTCGATAATGCATAGTGGTTCCACCTGGAATTCTCCTTCTAGTTCTACCTGAATCACATTCCAATATATTGTAATGACCCCTCTGTTATGACAACGAACAACGATGTACAAAGGGTAATTTTTTTTTTTCATTAAGGAAATTAACATCATCACATAAACCATAACAACACACAACAAAACTACAGCATAACTAAAAGCATTACTAGTGACACATCATCAAAATAAATAATGACTCAAGCCAACACATTAATATATATAACAGTGACACAAGTTCACCGTACAAACATAAAAAGAGACTCAATTCCACATATCTCAATCAATTGAAGCACATATAGGATATGTAAAACCAGACTCTGAATATAAATCAACTACCTTCCCAACCTATCCTGCATGGTTAGGAACTCCAGGAAACATAAGAAACACTCAAGCCCAAGACTTATCTAATTAATTTTGACCAATTAAGGTCTCAGGGTTGGCGACTATTTTGAGGAACAAGGAGATGTCTAATTCCCACTAATCCAATTAAGCCAAAAGCAACTAGATCAATCGATCAACCTAATCATCAATTATTCATGGCACAAGGTTCAACAACAACGTATCAATTATACATCAACATCTGTTTCAATGACACAAGAGTAAACAATTATAAAACAAGGACAAATCCACATAATTATTAATGCATGAGTAATCATCGACTTTATTTTCAAGGCGCAAAGGTAATCATCAATTCTATCTACATGGCGCAAGAATTCTAATTAGAAAAACCAATCATAAATCATATTAAGTTCCTGGCACAAGAGACTATAAGTACTCTATCAATCATACCACATCATGTTTTAAGCACAAGTGAAATCAACCCCTTTTTTTATAAGGCACAAGAGATTATAATTTCTTAATCAAATATATAACAAAAATATTTTAATGGTGCACAAGATCTTCTACCAAACTTCATCATTGTTAAGCCACAAGATATGTAAGAGAGAAGAAACATAGTTCATAAAGATAAAAATTGAAAAGCGCAAAACAATCTTAATATCACGCAGCATAACTAAACATCCCATTTTAAAGGGCATCTTCCAGGAGTATGTACTTATGAGATAACATTACATGATCCTCAAGGGAACCATAAGAAGGTCAATATTCTTAAACAATCCATGAATTTAACACCTCCCTTACATTAGGTATACACAAAAATCATTTATGAAAACCATTAATTTAATCTATCAATCATCCATAAACAAGTGTAACTAAGTATAAGCATAAGACATTGAGGAATTATAAAATCTTGTCAGACAGTTGTCTTAGGTTGATGCAAAGTTGGTATTGATTGTTGGTTGTCATTTATGTCAACCATTGGAGAGTGATATTGTATATTGATGTCAACCCTTAGTGATTGATGTCAACCCTTGGAGAAATTTTGGTAGCGAATTTCGGTAGCACAAAGTTTTGGTTCATGGAACCAAGTTTGTTTTATGTATAAAGGTATGAGTTTTAATATATTTGAAGGTAATACTATTCTATATGGATAGTACATGTCATGACATTTCTGGTGGTATGAGGAATGTCACACAACTCCTCAAGGTTAGAGAGTTATGGCCATGTGAAGTTGGAGAACCCTCATGAGTCATCTAGAAGCCCCAAAAAGTCAAAGTAGTCAAAGTGTTTGCAAAGAAGAAATTATTTAAATAATAAATGTAATGGAGAAATTACTAAGTAGACAAGTGTTTAGAAGTCGGTTATGTTGAAATTACTAAGACAACTGAGAGGGGGGAGTGAATCAATTGTTATTGTTCTTTAAACAATCTTAAGTCTATTAAAACATTCTTAATATTTCTTCAAGTGATCATCAATATTATACAACATATGGACAACATAAATAATGAGCATCAGTCACACATAAGATATACATAGAGACA
>SNQJ01S0031728.1:44202-58784 GCA_010110895.2 Picea sitchensis
CTTAATCTTTCTTCAAGTGATCATCAATATTATACAACATATGGAAAACATAAATAATGAGCATCAGTCACACATAAGATATACACAGAGACAGATTTTCACGAGGAAACCCATAAAGGGAGAAAACCTCTTCTTCTTTGAAATGATAGGTAGTCTTTTAAGTTCTGTACATCATTTATAATTGAGTACCAACTCAATGTGAGGCTACTACCTCTATTTTACAAGCTCCAACTTGTTTGAGAGCACCAACTCTCTAGTTTCTCTAGCACCCACTAGAAGGAAGCACCAACTCCTTGAGTGTTCCAGCACCGATTGGATGGAAGCACCTACTTCCACTTATACAAGAACCAACTTGTTTGAGAGCACCACCTCTCTATTTTCTCTAGCACCCACTAGAAGGAAGAACCAACTCCTTGAGTGCTCCAGCACCAACTGGATGGAAGCGCCAACTTTTAGTTACACAGGCTCCAACCTGTATAACAGAGAATACTTGTTCTCCCTTACACCACCCTACCACCCTCGTTTCTCTGGCTGCAACCAGATGGAAACTACAACTCCCTGTGTTCAAGCACCCACTTGAACCTCTAAGGACAACAGTTCTCCCTAGCACCTCCCAACCACCCTGAAATATGAATAAATGATTGAATAACCAACAACAAAGATAAATCGATTTTTACCACTTCTTCTATGTTCTGTAAATCTGGTCTGCTTCTAATTGTTCTGCAATTCTTCTCTTCCTTTGTCTCTTTTGCAATTCTTCTCTGCTTCAAGTTGTTCTACAATTCTTCTCTTTCTCTGTCTATTTTGCAATTCTTCTCTGCTTCAAGATGTTCTGCAATTTTTCTCTTGCTTCTGTCTATTTCTCATCTGTTACTCATCTCTGAGTTTTATCTCACACTGCGCATATTGTAATTTTCCCTTTCTTACAGTTCAACTCATTTTTCATTCAGAACGACTAACCACACATAGTCATTGCATGTTTCTTTTATGCACTACAACCCCTTCGGTTACTCCTCAAAACCCTAGAACAACGCTTCAGCAACTCAAATGCCAATCGTCTAAGAACCATGATTCAGTTCTGCTAACTGAATTGTAACTGAACAATCAATCATGAATATCAACAATAGCCCTTCGATCAAATGCTCAAATAACCAACACCGTTGGATTAAATCCTCAGGGTCTTGCGTTTATTTCGCCATTTCGCATTTCGGCATTTCGACATTCCTGTGGTGAAGTGTTTCGACACTCCAACTCTCAGTATCTGAAACCTACACCAAAAGGTGTTTTTTGCATTTCGGCGTTTCGGCATTCTGGCATTCCTGTGGTGAAGTGTTTCGACACTCCAACTCCCGGTATCTGAAACCTGCACCAAAATTTGTTTTTCGCATTTTGGCATTTCGGCATTTCGGTATTCCAACATTCCTGTGGTGAAGTGTTTCAACACTCCAACTCCCGGTATCTGAAACCTACACCAAAAGATGTTTTTCGTATTTTGGCATTCTAGAACTTCGGGACTCCTATGATGAAGAGTCTCGACTCTTGACTCCTCTAACTCCCGGTATCCGAAACTCCGAAATGGAGTCATATCAATGGTCCGGTATTTGGTTTTTCACATTTCGCAACTTCGGGACTCCTGTGATGAAGAGTCTCAACTCTTGACTCCTCCAACTTCTGGTATCCGAAACTCCTAAATGGAGTCAGATCAATAGTCTAGTATTTCGGCGTTTCACATTTCGTAACTTTGGGACTCCTAGTATCCAAAACTCCGAAATAGAGTTTAGCTTATGATACCCGAAATGAAGTTTAGCTTTTGATCTTTCTATGAAATCATCGTTGTGTTGTTGGTCGTGATATTTGTCATCAATGAAAAACACACATACTCTGCCTCTATCTGAAAACATGTCAACAGGTTAACCATAAAATAAGGAAAGTGGGTTAAGATGGTTAAAAGGTAACACCTTGAGGAAGCTACATGAAAGTATAAATAAGAGGCAAGGCTCTCTCATTTTAATCACACTTGATTTGAATATATACAAGTGACTGAGATAACCAAACAATATCTAAGCCAAATTTAAGAGGGAAGGTGAAGTAAATAAGGCCAAAATTGAAGGGAGGATAAATTCTTTTGATGATGTTTTCTAAGTTATGTTATTTACATGCCATCTCACCATTTTCACAATACATTTTTTTCTAGAATGATTTACACCATGAAATTGGGAGGCCATTGAGGAAACATATCCAAGTAGTTTTGGTACAAATTTCATCTTGTGGGTTTTTGTATGTTTGGAGTTACACTCCGTGGAAAATAGGGTTTGTGGCTAGTCCTTAAACTAGTCTAAAACAAGTGTTTTGGGTAAAAACGTCACAACTTCTTCATAACAGATCCAAATTCAGTAAGACAAAATGTGTTGGTTAGATTACAGTCTTTAGTATTTTTTGTTCGATGTTCATATCCATACAACAAATATTCTATGTGGGGCATGATCTACAAGTTCGCTCTCTAGAATAAGCCAGAATTCAAGAAGGTATGTCATTTTTCCTATAACTCCTTTTCTTAGAGGTTCCAAGTAGTGACACGTGGAGGAATTGCATAAAACACATGGAAGAACATTTTGTACTATTTTTAGATATTTATTCATTACAGGTACATAGTTATGATTATTTCAAGTTAGGGTTGTTGACTAATCCAAAACTAGTCATGTGATACTAAAGTAAAGTTTGATGAAAATGCTAGTCTCTTATTGTTAAAGTTAAGAAAGGTTTGCAGGTATGTGATCATATACACGAGGTCTATTACATAGTTACAAGTCATATTTGGATGATGAAATTGATGAGGGATTTTGGTTGAGGTACATGTTGGGTACATGGTTGAGACAAGTAGTTGATGAGTTGGCACATGCATAAGGTGTATAGTTGATGATGTTGGTATATCTTGATGAGTCATAGCTGATGAGTAGTTGATACATGATTGGTACATACTTGGTACATGGTTTGAGGCACTTGTTAGTAGTATTGTTGACACATGGTTTATGGATGATGTATCATACCTGTATTGGTATATTATTAGAAGCACATATTGATCTTGGTGAAGATTATGAGTTGTTGTGTTATGCTTGGTCGATGCACATCTTTGAGAGTTGTCTTGGTGATTGATATTGGTGAGTAGATATGATTTGATTGATAAGAGACAAGTTGTTGTGACAGGTTATTCGTACATCTTTGGTGCATGGTTGATGCACTCATTGAGGTATAGGTTGGTGCATGGTTGATGCACTTGTATATGGTATAGGTTGATTACAAGTTGTTTGGTACAGGTTGGTGCATGGTTGATGCACTTGTTTATGGTACAGGTTGAGGTACACATTGATGCATGGTTGATGCATGGTTTAGGTTATTGGTATAGGTTGTTTGGTGCAGGTTGATTGGTACACGTTTACAACAATATATCTCATAGTGATAGTGTGACAGTGGTTCCATCATTCTACTTCTACGTCAGGGCGGTTGGACGGGACAAGGACGGGTGGTTTTAGACACCTTCCAGTTGTATATGGAGAACATATGGGGTTGTAGCCTCCTTATGGTTGTAGCCAGAGAATTGGGAAGTTGGAACTTCCCTCAGGTTGTAGCCTGGAAACTAGGGGCTTGTAGCCTCCTTCTGGTTGTAGCTATAGAAGTGAGGAGTTGGAGCTTCCCTTAGGTTGTAGCCTAAGAAACTAGGGGGTTGTAGCCTCCTTTCAGTTGTAGCTGGAAAATAGAGGAATTTGGTGCTTCCAATGAATGCAATTCTTAAATACATATAAGAAAAAGAATTATGTGGTTTTCTCCCGCTTTGGGTTTCCACGTAAAACACTGGTGTACTGTGTATGTGTGTGATTGCTCATTTCTTCATTGTTTATTTACTCTCCAAATATTTGATGATAATGTTACATTGATATAACACTTTTATTTTATGGTGAAAAAGGATTAAATTGCTCTATTACTAATTCATCCCCCCTCTCAGTAATCGAATATAGGCAAGCATAAGCAAGAGTCTTGTGTTAAGTAGAGATATAAAGCATCAGTCCTTAGATCTAGCCTAATTTAAGTTCATTATGTCAAGCCTCAATTAAAAAATGCATCAAGATACTCTAACAAGTACCATATTTAAGTAGCGCAAATAAAAAATCCTTAAAAATACTTAAATTACAAGAAACACATTAAGACTTCCTTGCCCAAATACATCCACTCAAGGTATCGTAAGGAGGTTAATAATAAAATGAATAAAATTTATCGCTTGTATATCTATGGATTTAATTAAGAGGAACTCGCCTTATGCATCTGAATACGAGGTCTTCAATTAACAACTTAAAATATAAAAGCATAGAGATCCAAAGGAGGAAAAAGAGGGGTACAATCTTCTTTAAACAAGAAAAAGAAGGGTACAGTCCTTTTAAATAGATAAAATTTCCTAGTATATCAATAGGGTTTTCTCTTTTGCGAGAGATAAAAGGTATCTATTGCCTTTGATTTTACTCAAAAACCGACAGTAAAGGAAACCGATACTACAATAGATAAATAAGTCTAGAAGGTATTTATTCCAAAATGGAATTTACACCAGCCAGTTGCAGAGGTTTTGTGAGGGTTTTAGGTGACTGCATAAGCTTATCACACACTCAGTCATTAAGTACGAGAGTGGAAACTACAAACGATCATAGTAAGGAAAGGTAAGTAAACTTGCAGGGTTTCTCTTGACAATTCGTTGAGGTTATAAAAGAGAAAACAAATGCAGAGAAATAAAGTGAAATCACATGGGTTTCTCCTGGAAATTCATTGAGGTTATAAAAGATAAAAAAATGTCAAGAAAGCAAGTGAACTTGCAGGGTTTATCCTGGAAATTAGTTGAGGTTATAAAAGATAAAAAAATGCAGATAAAGAAAGTGAACTCGCATGGTTTCTTCTGGAAATTCGTTGAGGTTATAAAAGAGAAAAAAAACACAGAGAAAGCAAGTGAATTAAAAAGGTTTCTCTTGGAAATTCGTTGATGTTATAAAAGAGAAAAAACACTGAGAAATAAAGAAAACTCACAGGGCTTCTCCTGGAAATTCACTAAGGTTGTAAAAGAGAAAAAACACAAAGAAAGCAGGTGAACTCGTAGGGTTTCTCCTCGCAATTCGTTGAGGTTATAAAAGAGAGAAAAAAAATGTAGAGAAAGCAAGTGAACTCACAGGGTTTCTCTCGTCAATTCTCTAAGGTTATAAAAGAGAAAAAAACGTAGAGAAAGAAAGGGTTTAACAATAAGGTAAAGTTTGAATGCTGAGAGGCATCCTGTTGCAGCGACCAAGATCTTGCAACCATTTATATATATTTTTTTTAACATTTAAAAAAATCTGACCTCTATTACTCAATGCACAAGGAAATGAATCAATGAATCGGATCCAGACAAATGGTAATGGTTAACCTGGAAAATAGTGAACCATATATGACATTGATGGATTTTTAACAACGTGGAAGGACAATAACAATGAGTTCTACACAGAACGCTCGAAAAATTTCATGGCAGCAATTGAAAATTCTACCTCTAAGTTACATGCTACCCATCGAGAGCTTGTAATTTCGATCTTAAAAATTTCAACATAGTTACACACCCAAATTTTGATTATACAATTTCGCTTTTCATGTCTGATAAATCCCTCACGGATCTGGTATATACAATTCAAGATTCAACACAATATACAAAAAATTATAAAGACTTAATTATACAATAAACCAATGAAATTACAATTCTCTAAAATATCGTAAGTGATGACTCGACGTGGAGATGTTCCTCAACAACTGGCAATCCGGACATCCTCCCGCTCGCTAACCTTATACCCATCACCGGTATCTCCTAGCCAATGCAAGGGGTACTCTTCTTCTCCCTCTAGCTCCGAGTTCACACGCCATGAACATGCCAACCATGCACACGCACAACCATAAATCCTCTAGCTCCCAGTTCGCCTCGCAAGGTAGAGCCACCACTCTCTCTCAATATGGGTATCCCAACTCTCACAAGAAAAACGAGTCAAAATTTCTACAACATAACCTTTCCCAGAACCAATGTCATACATTCCTCCTCTCAACAATTTATTTTATAGGATTTTCTTAATGACAACTTGTCATTTGCACATTTAATTTGTTTTTTTTTTTAATTTAATTGGGAATTATTCCCCCCATACACTTGTCACCCATTTCCTTAGTTGCACCAATAAATCCAAAATTTAATTAAATTAAAAGTCCATTTTCTCACCCATCATAAAAGTGCTCCTAAAATCACTCCTAGTTGTCCCTTTATTGCCTTTATTTCCCCTTTAATGACTAACGCCTTTCTAAAACTGTGTTGAGTTAAAATATGAATGTTCTCTAGTTATACTAGACTCTAGATACCTTTCTATGCTTATTCATATTTTATGCTTTATTTGTTTCTCATTTTAAATTCTAATTTGGTATTTACTTGGACAAGTGTATTAGTCACTCCTTTGGATTTATTTTTATTTTCATTGATTTTTAATTTGATTTATTTGATTCCCTCATTATTTAATTTAAAATTTTAGTTTTTAGTCTTCTCACTCACTTAGACTTAGGCTTAGTTAAATATTTATTTGCAAACGCCAAGACCCTTAGGGATTATGCTTAATAAATTCATTATTTAGTTAATTAATTAATCAATTAATTAATTCGGAAAGCGCTCAATATTTTATAAGGTTTAACATTCATTCAAGTTTTTTAGGCCACCTAGATTCATTGACTCATTTTTTTTTATAAATTCTGCGACGTTCCCTTCAAGACGCACGTAGTGCTCCAAGGGTGCCACCTGCATTTGATTCACATTTTAATTATGCGACGCTCCCTTCAAGATGCACTACATGCTCCAAGGGTGCCACTCACATTTGTGTGGTTTTGGTAGTTTTCCAACCCTTGGAGTCAATACTCCATTCAGGAAACCTTGTGAGAGAGTAAGGGCCTCTAAGGAATAACGACCCTGTCTTATTGTGTTCCCCTTAGAATATTCGTGAGCGACTGTCTTATTCTTCCCTCATGGCATCGTGGATCTCTCGAACTAGGTAATCATTAACCTAAATTTTGATCCACGATGGGAGTGATAGTAGGTTGTGACAGGGATGTTGCCACACCTCTCCCTCAATATCTGGTTATTGTGCATGGCCCCTTTACTCCTTATGTGAGTCATATTAGAAAGCTATCGTCATCATGCATCCATCAACAAAACATTGTCAATGATCCATAAACAACATCATAATATATGTCACATATGCATAAATAAAATACTCAAACCAATACAATCCACTCCCTGACTCGATCATGATTCCAAGGAGAGCCATTGATGCCATTAGCATCCTCAATCTATCAAGTGTCTTGTACACTCAGGAGAAAATTGTCAATATCATCTATCAATACATAGATATCAAATAACATAACATCATTATCCATCAACATCATCATAAGAATCCATAAGCGAACAGGAAACCATATACTAAAACTAGATCACTTGCACGCAAGTGTCCTGAAATAATAAGTCAATACATGTGCTCACAAGAGTGGGATGTTATATACAATATGAGTTACATCATGACACATATTTTTTTAACAATGAAACATGAAATACATTATTTACTTTTAAATTGGCTAGTAGTGCAAGTTGATAGGCCACTAGTCCCAATCTAGAAAACACTTCAAATGGCCCACAATACCATGGTGACAACTTGGTATTCTTTTCCAATTTGAATGAACTATTTATGGGTTTGAATTTTAGATAAACATGGTCTCCTAAATTGAACTTTGTATGTGTTCTTTTCAGATTTGCAAAAAAAATTGCATGTCTTGTGCACTTTTCAAATTCTTGTTTTTTTTTGAACAATTGTTTACATTTATTTTATCATATCTCGATGAAAAATAATTATGTAAATTGAGTTGTCCCAACTAACAAGTGTTCGGCACTTCCTACCATACATTAACTCAAAGAGAATCATTTTTAATGGTGTCTGATAACTATTATTATATGCAAATTCAACCATATGTAGATAATCTTCCCACTTTGTAGGGAAATCTATCGCATACATCCAAAACATATCATGTTCAATTCAGTTAGTCCTTTCGGTACCAACAACTTGAGGATGATATGTAGTGTTGAAATTCAATTAAGATTCCAAACCATTGAACAATGTCGTCTAGAAATTTGAAGTCAACTTTTCATCCCTGTCTGAAATCATAGTTTTGGTTAAACCATGCATTCTGAAAATTTTCCTCATGACAAATTATGCTATGCTTATGGCCTTGTGCATTGATTTCACTAGGAATAAGCATGTAACTTTAGTGAGTTTGTCTATTACTACCATTATAGAGTCATTTTTCTTCTTAGTTGTAGGTATTCATGTAATGAAATCGATAATAATTTATTCCCATTTCCACTCAGGAATTGGTATTGGTTCAACAATCCAGTTGCGTGATGGTGTTCAAATTTAACTTGTCGGAATTCAAGATACCTCGAAAGATATTCACCTACTTTTGTTTTTATCTCAGGAAAAAAATAGAATTTCTTCAAAGTTGTTATATTACTTTGATAACCTCGGTGACCTCGATAAGGTGTCTTATGTACTTCACCTAGTATCATTTTTTTCAATTATGTGTTGTTTCAAATATAATTTTTTTTTGTACTACACTAAACCTTCATGATTACAGTTGAATCTTGATTCTTTCTCAACTATTTATTATTATGATTTTTTTCTTGTAATTTCCTATCATTTTCATCATTTTCGGTTGTTGATTTAATTCTTTGTTTCAAATCAATTTGTATGTTGCTGCTGAAAAATGCATTTAGTTTTCTGCTAAGTGCATCTACTATCTTTTTTTTCATTTTCTTTAATATAGTTTATTTCAAATTTCTACTCACATAGGAAGGATAAACACCTTGCTTGGATTGCATTTAAGTTCAACTAATAAAAAGGATACTTAAGGATGATGTTATCAATTTTTAATAGAAATGTCCTACCCAACAAGTAGTTTCGCCACATTTTTAAAGCATGCACAATAGAAGTTAATTATAAATCATGTGTTTCATAGTTATTTTCATGAAGTTTCAGATTTCATGAATCATAAGAAATCACATGGTTGTACTATAACAGTACACCTCCCAGTCATTCTAATGAAGTATCAATACATATTGTTATCACATAGAATTGCTCGGGTCAAGAAATTCCTTTAGTCTTTGATTTTGAGTCATAAGTGTTGTTTAAATTTTAGGTTTTGTGCTTTTCCTATTGTCATTTTGTATTCTTGACACAAATAAATTAAAGGTAGTGTTGGATTTGGTATATAGTCCTTGGGTTATATCTTGATTATCATGATAACTTGGACAAACCTTCATCTGTTGCATCTTTCATTTCTCCATTATCACCCTGACATGTCACCTCCTCCATGTTGTACTTAGACCCCTCCTTTGTGTAACCTTTACCTGTTAGGATGTCAAATCAAGTTTTATCTATATGTTGCCAACTCACTAGAGATTTTTCACCGCATCCAAAAGTACATCATGCATTCATTACCATCATTGCGTTCATAAGTCGTGTCATGAAGATCTCCTTGTTTTCAGAGTTGATATTTTAAACTATAGCCAGGGATTTTGTCATAAACGCTTCTAACTATTTTCTTCAAGTATTCAAATCATTTTTAGCTCAGCATTGTGAACTGCCTTGTGTAGTCAGATGTTGTGTACTCTACTGCGAACTGGCCAATACTGTTGGCACTATAGAATTTGTTGCAAACTCTTGTTCTTGAGGATTCAAGAGGATCAGTGTTTACTAGATGGATAGAAGAGTATGGGACAACTGCTTGGATGTCAGTTGAAAGATAGAGGGACACATGACAAGAAAAATATTCTCTCAAGGTATACTTCATCATGCATATTAAATATGTTAGGGTAGTGCCCAACATTTTCCTAGTTTGTAGCAGTTTGTTATTTTTTATTGTACAGTTGTATTTACTTCAACTTCATATGTGGTAATCCTATGCTAGAGGGTGGGATTTGAATTGTAATAGTATCATTCACAATCTAGGCTATAAGATAGGAATTATAAGTTATTGGTGGGTTCGAATGGTTAATATGAGACTATTTTTGTAATGTACTGATGTAAGAGAGCCAACCCTGGATTTTTATGTATCAGACTTAAGAATTTTTGTTTAATAGAAGTCAACATCTTTCCTGCCATCGTGCTTCTCTCTTAATCTAAATGTATTGCCATTGAATGCTTCAATTGATATTTTATAGATGTATTACAATGGAGGTTTGATTGTGATGTTGTTATAATTGTTCTCAGAGTTTAAAATTTGATTAAAGAAGTTATTATGTCTAAATATTTTTCTTCATTGGTCTTCTAGTAATGCTTGATTCTAATGCTTGATTCTAATAGTAGACTTACTTCATATTTCTCACTAAAGTCTTCCTTATATCCACCTTACTCTTTAAAACTCTGATCTAAGTTAGACAATACCTCATTTGTTGATGTATATTATCTAAAATGTTATGTGATTTACATTTTTGGGCCGAGTTTTATCCATTTGATACTTTATATTAAAACTTACGTTGCAAACCTACTGATGGGTACTGAGCTTGCACTTTAGCAGTCAAATTGAGAATTTTCGTGCTAACACATTCCACAAATTCCTTATGTGGGTCTGCAATCTTCAAGATGGGTGTTGTTATTAACAATTTTTTTATCTTTTCAAAAAATTCTTGACATTTTTCAGTCCATTTAAATCTGATCCCTTTTTGTTGCAAGAAGGTTATTGGATAAGAAAGTTTTGAAAACCCCTCTATGAACCTACAATAATACCTTGTGATTCCCATCAAATATCGGACATCCAACACGTCCTTTGGCATTGGCCAATCTAGGATTTCCTTCACCTTTACTGGGTCAACCAAAATCGCTTCTCCTGAAATTACAGGCCCCAAATATTTCACTTTATCTTGATGAAATTTAAATTTATAGGATTTTGCATATAGTTGGTGCTCCCTAAGTGTTTTCAAAACCAATCTTAGGTGTTCTTCATGTTCCTCTTTGTTCTTTGAATAAATCAATGTATCATCGATGTATACAATTACCAATGTATCTAGATATTTTCTTAGCACACTATTCATTAAGCAAATAAATTTAGTAGGTTCATTTTTTAAACCAAAAGGTACCACTACAAACCCATAATGTCCATATATGGTTCGGAAAGAATTTTTATGAATGTATTCATATTTAATCCTAACATGATGGTATCCATGCCTTAAATCTATCTTAGAGAATATCATAACTCCTCCAACTTGATCCAACAAGTCATCAATTTATGGTAAATAATACTTGTTCTTAATTGTCATCTTGTTAAGTTCTCTGTAATCAATGCATAATCTGAAATTTCCATATTTCTTTTTAAGAAACAAAATTGGTGCTCCCCATGAAGACAGATTAGTTTTGATATACTATTTATCCATCATCTCTTGAAGTTTCATATTAATTTCTTTTAGTTCTCGAGTACTCATTCGGTATGGGACCTTAGACACTGGTGCAAATATCGGTACTAATTCCATGGTGAAATATATGTCCCTTGTAGGGTGTGATATTGAAATTTCTTCTAGAAACACATCTTGGAACTCTTTCAGTATTGAGTCATATGTTAAGAAGCTCTTGTTCATTTTCTCAACACTTTCAGATACATGCACAATAAAAATCTCGCAGCCTTTCCTTACATTTTTTTTTCAGTTGTAAAGAAGATATTTGTCTTACTAACACTCCTCGTGGTATTACTTTCACCATTTTACCTTTTCTGGAATCATCTAAATAGTAAAACATTTTGTCTTGACAATTTACAACAACTGAATTTTTTTCCAGCCAATCCATTCCTATGAGAAAATCAGAAGATCCTAAGGGTAAAATGTTTAGATATAACTTAGTTTCCATGCCATCCATAATTGTCTTACAATCGTTTACTAACTCAACAACTTTTCATTTTGTTTATGTAGGTAATTGAACCAGCCAAGACTTATTATGTTTAATTTTATCCGGTTTACAATTTTCTACTATTTTCCGTGAAATATAACTTAGACTTGCACGAGGGTCTATTAAAATGGATAACAGTTTTTGATTAATTGTACCTTCTATCTCCGCCATGGAGGATTGATTATCATCATGTTAATTTTATAGGGAAACATTGATCTTATGAATACTTCTAGCAATGTCATTTAGTGTTGTAGCTTCTTGCATATTATGGATTGCATGATTTATGTTTTTTTTTAAAGGACAATACCGATATAACTGAGGTTATTTGCAACCCCAACACTATAGAGGTGGTTGTGTTGTCTTGTTTACTAATTCTGTAAGTTTGTTACTATTATGAACTAAGACACTTTGTTGTCCATTAAATTTGTTTCTCCTAACTCGTGCACTATGTGATGGTTGTCGAGGATGCTTAAATTGTTTCTTATTAGGATCAAACTTGTCCTTGTTCCTATTCTTCCATGATTTTGTATTTTTAGACCCTTGTTTAAATTGAGTGAAACATAGTTTGGAGTTTATTATTACTCTATCCATCGTCTTTGGATTAAGAAACTAAATTTTATCCTTCTATACTTGAGGCAAATAGCTCATGAACCACTCAACTTTTGTATTTTACTCTCTAAGGTAAGGTACATATCTCATCAAATTTACAAACTTTGTGACAAAAACCTCAATAGTCATTTGTTCTAGCTTGAGATCATGAAACTCTTTAGGTTTTTCATCATAGTATCATTTTGTTAGATGTTTTTGTTTGAAGTGTTTCTTGAATAATTTCCATTTTAACTCACTACTCATGATCTTATTAATTGTTTTTGTTTCCTGCCACCAAATGGGAGCTTTACCATTCAGTTGGTACACAACTAACGTAGCCCTCAAATTTTTTGGGTAATTGTATATTCTGAAGTATTTATTGATGTTCATAAGCCAAGCTTCTTCTCCCTCCTTAGACTCACGTTCAAAACTAGGTGGAACGATCTTTTTAAACTCACCAAACAATTCATCTTCATGCCATATACTTTTTTTGGTTTTGGGTACAGTCCTTTGTAAGGTGTTTCTTTCAAATTTATCCACACTACTTCCTTCAATTAACATCTATGTTTTATCACTAATCGTTGGATGGTCTTTACGCTTGTGTGACTCTTCATTAGATAGTTCCTTTTTAGAGTTGTTGGAAGTTTGTCCTACTTTTCTAAATTATTTCATATCAATTATGGTTGTAAGTATCATTTCATTCAACTCTTATTTTTCTTTACTGGCCTTGAGTATTTTTTCTTTATCTTCTTTAATACTCTTTAATTTTTCTTTTTTGATACACATGGTTTCCAAAATTCCTACATAGTTAGCTTGTGGTTGTTCACAGATTAATTCCACATACATTCTCGGTTCACTTGATCTTGTTTTAGCAGGTTCTTCATCCATGTTACTTGGTTATTTGATTCTAATGTGTGCAAAACACAATTGACATCATATATTTTATTCTTCAAATATTTATAGATGTATGTGTTTTGTTAAACAAAATTTATGTTCACATTGAGCCCATAAGACCATAATGTTTGAACCATGCTATGATACAACTTGTAATATCTCCTCTTTATCAATATGTGTGTGTGTGTGTTTTGTTATATATATATATATATATATATATATATATCCTTAAAAAAATTATTATAAATCCAGTATTATTCTTTTTTATGAATCTTTGAAATTATTATTCATTAATCATGGTTTTTACATGACCATTCAAAGGCCAGCCAACTTCCCAAAATTGTGATTAAGTGTTGGTGTTACTCTAGATGTAATAATTCTATGATCTTTAGCTTGTTCACAAGTATTATTTGTTTCCCTATAAATTCCTTTAAACACACTTATGTTCATCATTTCACTTATGCTACAACTTCACCTACATATATGTCTATATGCTTTACTATATCTGTTTATTTAGGAGCCTGATCGGCCTTCCCTTGCCCTTTTTACTTTTCATTCATGCGAGCTCCAATCACTCATCTGATTCCARCGCCAACCCGTTTCTTTAATCCCCCTTCTTTCCTCTCTCTTCTTGACTCTTCTGGCATATCTTTMAGCTCTATCTTGCTTCTGCTCCCCTGTGTCCATTGTTTTTCCTCACAGCTTCATGAACTCCCCCCTTTTCCAACCCTTCCCCCCATGCGCAAGGGGTTTACGCTGCCATAGCGTCGCTCTGCAAGATCATCAACCCTTTCTCACAGAGAAGCATCTTCACCCACAACGGAATCAGCAGCAGATATCTCCCTCTCGGCCCTTCGGTGAATTTCCGTTCGGTGCAGCTGAAAGAGTTGCTATAATCAATGGCAAACTCAACAATGTATTAAATCTCCCTAAATACCAGGGTTAACTTTGTATACTAAATATTATAAGTATTTAGTTATTTAGATTATTAGATTTGTCCCATATATAATTTATGTTTTCATAAGAAAATTATTGCTAAGTCGACACCTAATCTTCGAAGCATAATCATATGGTTGAGCACATATTACT
>SNQJ01S0031728.1:58900-70109 GCA_010110895.2 Picea sitchensis
ACAAATTCATGACTTTCAATAGAGAGAAAATCTTGCTAAAACAAGGATTAATATCATCGTGAATCCCCAACTAAATATTTAGCCCACAATTGATATTAATTCGAATTGTCCATCCATCAAAATCATAATTATGACCTAGGTTTCCACGAGTACTTAACTATTATATAAACACTAGTTAATTCAGAATTAAGTGCAACATTTTCCATTAATATAGGACTAAAATGGCCACATCCCTCGTGTCATTCAATAATATTGATTGTCCTTGCTACTTAGCCAATACTGAGTACTTACACTACATAGTTGACGTTGTTTCCAAGTCTTACTCACAATGTTCATCGTTTGACTCAAGAGGTAGTGAAAACGAGGGACATTTTCCTCTGATATGACAGAGATATTTTATTTTTGGTTATTTATAACTGAAGAAGTTTTTAGAAAATATTTAAGTTAAATTTATATCATCATAAATATTGATGATGAGAAATATTTTTGTAAATATTATTTTTAATTTATTTAATTTAATTTGAGACAAATTTATTAGAGAATCCAGGTACAAAATAGAAATTCATCATTTTATGGGAAAGTGAAAAGAGATAAAAATTACTAGAGTAAATATTGTCCATGAGGGAAAGTGTAAACCTACTCCCAAATATGTGTGATGTAGGGAACAAGCTAGAACAAAGTTAAGTCAAGAAGATTCCATAGGTTTAGGGATGAGGCTAACTTGAAAGAAAATACCTAGGCAAGTTATATTCATTCTCCTTGGTAACACAAAAGGAGAGACAAGTACAGAGGAGGTAGGACACTGGTGAGTACTTATGATAAGGATTTGAATTTGATGATTCTAAGAAAGAGTCAATTTATCTAGAGAATTTTATTGAAATTTTCAGTCCCTATGGAATAATGAATTAGGCTTAGTTGGGAAGAGTTGGTTTCTCTCCTCAGTTTCTCCCTAGCTTTAAAGTATGTTCATATATGTTTTCGTTTGATATTTTTTTTTTGAATTTCTATTATTATTAAATATAAATTATAAGAATAGGATATAGATGAAAATATACAGTATGGTTATAAAGAAATATAAAATTTGTGCTTTGTCTATTTATATTATTAGTTCACAGTAGCTAAAAAAAATTTAGTAGATTTTTTTTTATTATAGAAAATAATATTGTGGGTAGTAAACTAGTGAACTATGTAAACAAATATTTATAAGGAGTATACAAATTTAGTAGATTTTTTTTTATTATAGAAAATAATATTGTGGATAGTAAACTAGTGAACTATGTAAACAAATATTTATAAGGAGTATACATTTATGATAGAGTAAATTCATTTCTCGTTTACAAGAAAAGTATAGTGTGTTGTAGTTAATTGAATACAAATAGACATATTTATTTTGATATAAAATGCAACCCTCAATAATGTTGCAAAAATACAAAACAAAGTTAATCTAGATCCATTAATACACATATTCACACATTTTCATATCATAGAATATAGGTTAGAAATAAAAATATTATTGAAAACAAAACCATGAAAACATATCTCGTTAATCTTTATTTCCAAATAGATATAAGTATATATGCATAGATAAAACAAGACAAATAACTAGAATAATTGTTAGGTTTTCAGAGCAGTATAAATATTGAGTTTACAAAGAAGAATACTACATTATTTTAATCCAAAACGAAAAATCAAAGACACCTTTCACTGGCACAAGAAAATTACTAATTCATAACCCTATTTATGAAAACTAAGAGAATCCAATTGTGGGAAAATAGAAAATCAATGATAAGTAAAAATGTGGTGGTAAATAGAGTATCTAACAACACTATGAAGCCATGGAACTCGTCGAAGAAGATATGGAAAATATTTAAAATAAAAATAGATAATGCAAAACCATGGAACCTTATTGTGTAGAATAGAATAAATTTAATTTGTTTATACAATCAAACAATTTACGTTTAATCCTTAGTGAGTTTGTTATAGACCCATGCGAACAAAATGTCCCCGTTGATAGAAAGAGACATTGATTTCATATTTGTATTGAAATACTCGAGGCTTGCAAGGCAGAAGTACACATCGTTACCTCGGAAACTCGGTGAGGTTCGACCTCATAGTTCTTGGTACCTTATGGTTCACTTGGGAATAAGCCACAGTACCTGGGTAAACCCGATACCCAGTGATATCGTTGTTTCACTCGGGAGGGTCTCGACCCCTGCAACGAAGAAAAGATATACAGTTAAAACTTAACATAGATATAATATTGAGATATCAAAAAATCCATGGATAAAAAAGTAAATCGTGAGCATTACCTATTGTCTTGATAGCCAACATTGGATAAACCCTTCAAACGTTTTAGGGTTTTCATTTGGGGTATCCTTGGAAAATATCATGTATAAAGAATCTATCAATGAACCATTACATAAAAATAGAAATAATAATGTTTTGTTTACAAACAGAGGAAAGGAAAAAAATGAGAGTTGGTAATAACATCATTACCCTTGTAGCATGTCACGTTGATCCTTGATGACGAAAAAAGGTTGCAATCCATTCCATAGTCGATGTTCTTATTACCTAGAAGTATCCATAGTAGTGACGGAAATGGTAAAATATGTTTTTAATAAGAAAATGAAAATACTACTATGCATAAGTTATCAACTATGAAAGTAATGAAATCTAATGTAGTAACTATGATTCGTGAATTCTTTCCAGCTTGAGAGATTTTAGATCTGTATATACCAATGAAATAAACTACAAACCCTCATTTACACTAAGAGAGAGGATCTTTTGGCTCTACTCTCTATACTGTCGATTTGTCACAATGAACAAAGTTTAGAGGGAAGCTCACAGATTTCCATGCATGAACTAAATGGCTTACCAGTACTATTAGTCAAGGTAGCTGGATAGTCATTGCGCCAAGTTGATTGTGACTCTAACTCAAGATAAAACCATGTCACATTAATGAAAAATAAATGTTAAAGGAGGTTAACCTAATAGGTGGCGATTAACTCCATTAATGTGTGAATTGGAATGAAGTACAAGTAGACCTAGGTGGCGTCTACGTGTTATCTCTCTATCTGAAGCAACCTCAATGGTTTCGAGCCTGAGATTGAGTGCTTTGTGGAATCGAATTTTAGGTTCATTAAATATATACGAGTACTTACAAGAATGATACGTGGATTAAATCCAAATACACTTCATAACATAGGTAATATATATATATATATATATGCTAACATTTGGAAACCCAAACAACAAACAAATTATAAAATAGAATAAGAAGTTGTGTTATGTATTATATGTGAATTCGATCCAATACTTGGATAGTAATTTTAAAAGGTTGAGTTATGTATAGCATAACTAATTGGTGACTATTGTTTATATTGCATATTTAATTATATGTCTAATGTTTTGGATAACATAATTGTTTAAATGATCATCATAAATAACTAAAGCATTAAATATAGGATATACATGGGTTACTAATATAAAACCTTGATGATATATGATTATATGAGGATATAAGTAAATTATTGATATGTTTATATGATTCCAATCTAGAAATCATAGGTTTGGATGAAATACTTATCAAGAATTCAAGTGCAAACCTTAGCATTGTATCATTGAATAAAATACTTATCAAAAATTCAAGTGTAAATCTTAGCATTGTATCATTGTTTAGATGTTAATTAATATTTAATATTTAAGTCTAGTTGAGTTAGTCTAGTTTGAAAAAGGAAAAGAATACATATGTTTTTTTTGAGTAATTAAGTAGATGTTTATTATATACATCAATGAAAAATCAATTTTGTGTCTAAAAAGGAGGGGTTTAAATGTGTGTCTTTCATAGGCAGGATATCCCCTCCACTTATGTAATGTAATTTACTATCTAGTCAACAACATTTTATTGAGTTGTAAAGTCTGGTACTAGAAACAATATCTTTCTCCATTGACTTGTTGAGTCAAGTGATAGTCAAGTTCTCCTTCATGTAATATCAAATGCATGCTTTATATATTCTCAGAGACCATAAAATCATAAATAAACACACCCATGTTCGATGAGTATTTGAATGAGAAGTTGATTTGTGTCATTACAGAGAGCATCGATGAAAAGAATTTTTGCAGTAGATAAAGGAATTCAAGAAAGAGACATCAGATGATGACACACACACAAAATCTTAAAATAAAATATGATCACACAAGAAATATTAAATTCATTATCCCCTGGTATAAAATTTGTAGAATATTTCTTGAGTTGTCACCTTGAAAGCCAAAAAGCAGAGAAATGGTAGGTTGAATGAAGCATGGTGTTCCACTGTAAGGTGTGTTCAGGGGAAAGATGAGCACAGGACGAGCCACTCACCACTTTGAAGGCACCAGAGAAAAAGGTGTAACAATAGGATCAAGAGGACCATTTTTGGGTGGGAGAAAAGCACAGCGAGACTCGCTGACTACACATGCATTTACCAAATTGAAGATGAAGGATAAAGAGTAATAGGTCATTAGCTATATACACACTTTCTTGGGATGAGAAAGGATTTCATTATGGGGGATATGTTTGGAGGACTCATGGCCCCTGTAATAGTCATCATATATTATATGTTATACATAGACATTAGCATAATATAATATGTGAACACATGTACTAATGTAAATAAACGTACATAGGGGATAAATGTATCTAAGGACTAGTTGGAGTGAGTTCTACCACTCCAACCATCTCTCATATGTATATATACTCATGAAGATGGAATATAAAGGTGGTTGGTTAACCTTACCATAAATACTTCTTGAATATCGTGTGTGTCTTGATGTGTTTACCCTAATCTCTTCTTGCATGCATCCTTTGATTCCATAGACTACAACACTTATCTATCCAAATTCACTTCAATGATAAATAAATTGAAACATAACTAAGCGAAAATAGAACAATATTAATATGCCAAATACACAAGTTTGTTAACGAGTTCGCCCATCTTGGGCTACGTCTCCAGGTCCGCTTCCAATCGAGAGACCACTTTATTAATGCTCAAATGCTTGTTTTTTTACAATGACATTTTTATACATTTCTCTATCTTAGAAACATAGTGGACCATTGAATTCCTCTCTAAATTTTTAGAAAAATTATTATAAACACCCTATACTTTCCTCAAGGAACCCTTTCGAATGCATTACAGTGAAAACGCAAAGTCTAGAAACCTTCCTTGGCACAAACTTCAATGCACACATGCATAACTTGGCATGAAATTATAAGAAAAATGTACTCTCTTGTTGTTCCATGTCTCTTTCCGTGCAGTGATTAAATATGGAGCGATCCCTAACTTCCATTCGCAATGGTAGGAAGTCATTAAATACAAGTTTTCCATAGATACAGAATAGAGGGTGCCCATGGCGCGGTGGTTAAGGCATGAGTATAGTGGGGAGGAGGTCATGGGTTCGATCCCATGGACCTATCTCATTTTGGAACTTGGTTATTGTTATTACTATATGTGTTGCTAGCCCCACATGAATGTAGGGAATGGTTACATTGGATACCATGTGAACCTAGGGTCAGAGGCTTAACCCTCGCCATTTTTTTAGTCGATCATACTATAACTACACTTCAAATATATTATTTTCCACATGAATATTAATTCATATGGTTTGTTCTATTGGTAATTCATGGTAACATTGGGAAGGAGGTTGAGAGATTGACTCCTATTGACCCAAAAACATTTTAATACACCATAGCCATTAGAGGCCAATGGGAGACTACCACATCGTGGTCTCTCATTGTTCCAATCAAGCTTGTATGGACTTCCCATGTTTCGATGTCTTATTAGTCCACCTGTCCTTATATGGTTTCCATGTCACCTTGCCAACTCAATTGTATGATCGTGCCATGTGTTACCCTTTCAGTGGTGCCATGTGTCACCCCCTCTTTGGCACTTTGACTTTTGACCTTGTTTGACAAAAATATCGAATGGACACAAACTTTTCATATGAACTCCATTTGAGGGAAGTTTTTCATCATTGGAAATATATCACTGAGCTCTATGCAATGAAGTCCTTTTTTGAGAAAATTTGAGAAAATCAAATTTTGAGCATTTCTAGATCCTCCTAGTTCTCTCTGAGCATTCTGGATCCTCCTGAATCATTCTTCCCCATTGGAATCCTTTTGGAACACCGAAAGTATTGATTTATTAGAAAATAAGTGAGGTTAAATCTCCCTCACATTTCTCATCTCGATCCACTTTGCTTTGCTTGTATTTACCCCTTTATGACCAACTTGAAGATATTCCACATCACCCTGTTATAAAGTCTTGATCCTTCTGTCAAGAATAACATATTTCGGTAGATCTTCTAAATACTCTAGAGAAAAATCATCCACTATATGAACCTAAGCACTTCCATCTTCATCCATATTCACAAGAGGTTCATGGAGATTCAAATTATCAAAATTTACCATTGAATACATTTGCATGTAAGATGGTATATCTAAATGAAAGGCATTAGTACCAATATCTTCCAAGATATTGAATGGACCATATCAAATTGGTATGATATTTTTACCTTCACCCTTCATTATATCCTTGTTCATATGTAACCATACTTGATCACTGAATTGAAATTGATGATCAACTTGATGCTTGTCATGCCTTGGCTTATACTTTCCCTGGATCTTCTCTAATTGTTCTTGAACTGCTTGATGTACCTTTTGGATTCTCTAAATGAAACACTTATATTTATCTATATCATCTAGTCCATCCTCTTTATTTTCTTCTCCAAAATCAAATTCCATAGGTGATTTAGGAAATTACCCTAAACATACTTCAAAAGGAATTCTCTAAGTATAAGAATGAATGGCACAATTATAAACATGTTGTACATAATGTAACTATTCATACCATAACTTAGGATGTTTGTTGCAGTATCCGTGTAAAAAATGTACCACTTTCATCTTTACCACCTTTGTCTGTCCATCTTTCCGTGGATGAAAAAATTTACTATTTTTTAACTTGGTTTCCATCAGATCCCAAAAATGAGACAGAAACTTCCCAAAACAATTGAGATTCTCGATCAAATATAATAGATGTAGGATGCCCAAAATGAACCCATAAATTTGCAAAGAACAACTATGTTGTTTGTTCATTTTTTACATGTTTCTTGCATGGAATTAAAATAGAAATATTACTAAACCTATCCACCATGACATATAAATAATCACGACCTATTATGGACATCGAAAATGTTCGTACAATATCCATGGACACACTATCCTATGGATGCAAAGGTACCGGAAGTGGCATATATAATCCAAATTTTATGTTACTATGCTTTCTTGTGGCACACATAACACATCCTTTTACATACTTGGAAACTGTCTCATTCATTCAAGGACAATAACAATATCTTTGCAATTGTGCTACTATCTTACTTACCCCGAAGTGACCAAAATGAGAGATGTATGAACTTCTTTGATTACATTTACTCTTTCATCCCTGGGTATACTAATATTTCCAATATGATATAATAATTTGTCATGCATATGGTAATCCAACTATTGATTTCCATGATTTAAATCCATATATACATCTTTAAAATCATCATCCCTAACATATTGTTCAACATAACATTCATGAGCTAAAGAATTATGATTTAATATTGTAGATACGTTGATCATTGGTCTTGATAAAATATCTATAACCTTATTATGAATACCTTTCTTACACTTAATAACCAAATGATTTTTTTGTTAGAAACCCATCCATTTAAAATGTCGTGACTATTGTAGCTTGGTCTGTGACTGCAAATATTGTAATGGATGATGATATGTGTGAATTATTGTCTCCTTTTCCATTAAGTAATTCTTCCATTTCTTCACACTTGTCAACGAAATCAAATGTGTTTCTATGAAAGAGAAGTTAGAAATGAGTTTCCTTCAATATTGTATTTCTCCTAACAATCTTGTGACTTTTGTGGAAGTATTTGGCAGTATTTACAATAACTTCTACCTATGTTTTGTGGTGAATTCCACCTATGGATAGGTTTAACACCCTTTTGGATCAAGACCCCTTATTTGATCCAAAGAAAAAATAAAATAAATGGAAAATAACTTCCCTTTAGACCTACTTCAACAATCATATTAAGAGGAAAGAGATGGATGACATACCCTTTTACGATGGGTTTTCTTGCTACTCGAGCATTTGGCCTTGTTGACCAAGCTCCTAGGAACAATATAGGACCTTTAGTGAACAAAGAGGAATCTCCTTTATTCTATGCTATATTGTTATGTGAAAATAAATCTATCTATGATGAATTTAACAAAAATAGACATGCATGTAACAAGTGACACAAAACATGAAGGGAATAGGCCAAGTTTTGTATTAATAGAAATCCATAGTGAAGCACTTACAATACAACCTTGACATTGTAGCAGCTCCTCCAAGATATCATATCCAACACTATCCTGAATGACACAATATCATAATTATGATTCTCTCATGGATTCTCCTCCCTTTTCACCTTGGAATGCACTCATTATATAGGAGTTTGGAGGCTTAACCCTCAAGAAGTATTTTAGGAATTGGTTGAGGGTTTTTCTCCATAAGTTGAGATTGAGTTTAATTAATATGGAGCCATGAGATATGACTCAATTCCTTGACCTCATCTTCTCAGAACTAACACTTAGAATAAGGTGGGATAGCCATAACTCCCTCTAACCACTTCAATGATCCCTCAACACTGAGCACAAAGCGTTGTCAACACTCCCTATACATGGGCAGGGGATAGTTGAAAAGAGTTCAACTCTCCCTATACATGGGAAGGGGAGAATTGACAAGATTTCAACGCTCCCTATAGATAGGAAGGGGATCATTGACTTTCAAAAATGGTCAAAATATGAAGGTAAAAGGCATTTTTTTTACCTTCTCATGATGAGTTTTTCTCCTCCACAATGACTAGGGATTATGACAAATTCTCTTCCATGGTGTCAAACTTATGAAACTTAATAAAGTTCATGTAACACTTAGTAAGGTGCATACGACACTTGATAAAGTACATGCGACTCTTAGTAAGGTGCATACGACACTTACAACACTTAAGTGAAAAGTACATGTGACACTTAGTAAGGTGCATACGACACTTGATAAATTACATGCGACAATTAGTAAGGTGAATATGACACTTACAACACTTAAGTGAAACATTGAGGTGTGTAATAGATTCCCCCTAAAGTGTGAGTTCAAAGGAGAAACTAATGGTCAAAACACTTTACAAAAATATTTATGAAAGAGAAATGGGGTAGGAGAGCCTAACGGAAGATGAAAAAAAAACATCAAAAAATATATATGCATCATCCCCGAGGTAGGCATACCTATTCTTGGAATAAACTGACTCAAATCATGGCCACTGACCAATACATTGTGGATCCATAAAAGAATTTACTAAGGATATGGCCACCAAAGATACAATGTTGATCCATACCTCCATGACATGATATGATCATAGCCAATAAAGAATACACAATGGAGCTACAATATGAAAAAAACATAGCCATGGACCAATAAAAAGTGTATCTATGTGACAGTATATACATCAGTAAGATTTCCAATATGATCGCCATACTGGAATATTATAATTACTCAAATAGTTTCCATTGAAAACTGTGTGCATGAGGAGTTCCTAGCATCTTTGTCTCAATCCTGAAATGGTATGAATCTATCCATATGAATAGATGTCATGATGTCGAACACGGTATAAACCACTTGATTACCAGTCATTGATGTATATCATTAACAAGTTCAAGGGAAATCACCAATGGTTTCAATGACTCTCAAGGTACCCTAGTACATTCCATTGAATCTAAATAAATGAGTAGAAGTAGAACATTCATGGTGTTAACAACCATTCTTGTCTTGGGCACAAGAATATTCAGGTTTGCAAGTTGCACGAGAAGCACCGAAGCACAGCACGGAAAAATCTCGTTTCAGGCTTCCAAGCAAGTAAACGAGCGAAATTATGTGGTCAACGGCCCAGATTCATCCATAGAAGCAGATCGACGATCGGTGGGAAATCACGGTTAGCGGATTTGCGCCAGGATTAGCGCGATGGGAAGCGTCTATATTACATGCAAGAAAGGATATCAGTGATTCATCCAAAGGACGCGTGGAGCGAGATCTAGTCACGTCGGCATTTCGGCATTCGGGAGTTCGAAGGGTGAGGGTTTTCACATCGTTCTACATCTCGAAACCCTGAACCCCGAAACATCAATAAGCGCCTTTGAAGCTAAGCCTATGGTCCTAGCACCCGGTCACGTCAAGCGAGCTTGGTAATGTAGGCAGCCCTATTCTAACATCAAATACCATCTCGACCGTTCCTCTGGAGGACACGCGGCGTACATCCATGCTTTCGCNATAAGCGCCTTTGAAGCTAAGCCTATGGTCCTAGCACCCGGTCACGTCAAGCGAGCTTGGTAATGTAGGCAGCCCTATTCTAACATCAAATACCATCTCGACCGTTCCTCTGGAGGACACGCGGCGTACATCCATGCTTTCGCAGTTTGGTAAATCAGGATTTTGAGGAAAATTGCATCATGAACCCTTGGTGCCAAAAATCCCAAAAGAATCAGGACCATCCATCTAAAGGACACACGACGCAATAGTTGAGCCACGAATGGGGCCCTTCGGGATTTTCATGATGAAAGCGTCGAGGTCATCTCAGTCGTTCATCCATCAGTGAGGCTCGGGCACATTTAATTTAAAGAGGGCACAGATCTGGACGGTTGTGATCCAGGCACTCAAATTCACGGACAAGGTCCAATTCCGCACCCCCTCCGTCATTCTGGATTTAACGAGAGGGGGGGGTCTAGAATCGGAGATAATGTATGCGTGCATCTGGACGGCCCAAATCTTGGCACTTAGATATATGGTATGTATTGAATTCCAGACCCCCCCATCGCTTCTGCCTTTAATGGAGTGGGGGGGGGGGTCCGGAATGGAATTTCACTCTAGCGGGCCCCCCTTCCTATCGTGTCACTGTCTGAGTCGTCCTCCCTGTTTCCACCTGTTCTCCACCTACCGCCACCCTCTTCCCCTGTCATCTGTCCAACTTCCCTCTTTCCATCCACATGGCCCCTCCTCATCTCATCGCCCTCCCGTCTCCTTCCATGTGTCCCTCTCACGCCAAGTCACCTCCACCTGTATGATCATCCCTTTTACTCTGTGTCCACCTA
>SNQJ01S0031728.1:79106-91365 GCA_010110895.2 Picea sitchensis
GCTACATCCATGCTGTCAATAATTTCCAAATCATGATTTCCAATGGTGGCTCCATGAAATGTGGAGGGCGTTGCTAAAATGTGCATCTCTAAATTGGTGACTACCACCTGAAATCTCATATGTTTTCTATAGAAATGGGTGGGTGTGACATTGTGTTGGGTCTAGACTGGCTAAGGACTCTCGGTCCCATTCTCATGGATTTTAAGGAATTAACCATGAAATTTGACCAGGAGGGCCACCAATATAAGTTCCAAGGCATCACTGTCAGTTCACCTTAGATCATTAGTTTCCATCGCATGGAAAAGCTGCTCAAAAAGGGTCATTCTAGTGTTATTGTTCAACTCCATGCCATCCAAGCAACATAAACACCCTCTGTGTTGTAAGACCTCCAAGCCATCCTTTCTAAACATCAAGTGGTATTTTCCACTCCCCAGGGACTCCCTCCTTCATGTGTTGTTCATGATCATTCCATTCCCCTTGTACCCGAAATCCTTCCTCCCAATATCTGTCTGTATCGTCACCCCTTTTCCCAAAAATATGAAATTGAGAAAATGGACCAGGAACTCCTTAATGCAGGTGTTATCCGCCCTAGTATGAGCCCCTACTCTTCTCATGTGGTCATGGTCCTTAAGAAAGAAGGTTCTTGGCAAATTTGTCTTAACTTTTGTGCCCTCAACAAACTTGCCATTAAAGATAAATTTCCCATTCTTGTCATTGATGACCTCCTGGATGAACTGAGTGGCACCCAATTCTTTACTAAACTTGATCTTCATTTTAGCTACCACCAGATACATATGAAAGAGTCATACATTCCCAAAACTGCCTTTAGAACTCATGAGGGCCACTATGAGTTTTTGGTCATGCCCTTTGGCTTGTATAATACCCCCTCCACCTTCCAAAGCCTAATGAATCATGTCTTTCATCCTTTTCTCTGTCATTTTTTCTTAGTTTTCTTTGATGATATCCTCATCTATAGCAAGACCTAGACAGAACATATTTCTCATGTGGATTGAGTTCTCCATCTACTCTCTCAGCACCAAATTTTCCTGAAACAGTCTAAATGTGCTTTTGGTTCCTAAGAAGTAGAGTACTTGGTCATCTGGTTGGCAAGGACGGCGTCAGGGTGGATCCTAAAAATATTGAAGCTATGCAAGACTAGCCTCACCCCAAGACTCTCAAAAGCTTGAATGGATTTCTAGGCTTAACAGGTTATTATCGCAAGTTTGTTAAGAATTACAGAAAGATTGCAGCACCTCTCACTGCTCTCCTAAAAAAGAACTCTTTCACTTGGACTCCAGCTCTTGCTCAAGCTTTTCAAACCTTGAAGATGGCCATGTGCACCACTCCAGTCCTAGCCCTTCCTGATTTCACAAAGACCTTTGTCTTGGAATGTGATGCTTCAGGGAAAGGAATTGGTGTTGTCCTTATGCAAGAGGGTCAACCTTTGGCCTTTACCAGCAAGCAACTATTTGAAAGAAATCTGGGCAAATCTATCTATGAAAAGCAAATGTTGGCTATTCTACATGTCGTTGATTTGTGGCGCCCTTATATATTGGGGCAATGCTTCCAAATTAAGACAGACCATCAAAGCCTCAAGTATTTTTTGGAACAACACATTTCCTCCCCGGAGCAACAAAAATGGGTAACTAAGCTATTTGGCTATGATTATGAGATCATTTACAAGAAAGGAAAAGAAAATGTGGTTGTGTATGCACTTTCCCACAAATATGAAGATGAAGGATCCTTTTTTTCTCTTTCCTTCATTGTACCAGATTGGCTCCAAGCTGTTCGCCAGGAATGGCTACAATATCCCAAAAGTTCGCAGTTGATCCAACAATTGCAGTCCAGTGCTCCAGCTCCCCCAAGGTACTCTTTTCTCCATGATGATCTTTGATACAAAGTTCGTTTGTATTTAAGTAAACAATCAAATCTTAAATCCACGGTACTTTTTGAGCTTCATGCTACATTGACAGTGGGGCACTCCGGGTTCACCAAAACCTATGACAGGGTAAAACGTTTTTTTTTCTGGGATGGTATGAAAGAGGACATTCATAATTTTGTCACCGAATGTGATGTGTGTCAACGCAACAAGGGAGAAACAGTCAAATCTCCGGGCACACTACAACCGCTCCCAATTCCACCTACTATTTGGAAGGACATCTCTATGGATTTTATTACAGGCTTACCCAAATCGGGAAATAAATCAGTCATCATGGTGGTTGTTGATCACCTTTCCAAGTATGGTCATTTATGCGCTCTTGAACAACCATTTACAACATCCACAGTGGATCAAGTTTGCATGGATCAGGTCTTCAAGCTCCATGGCATGCCACACTCTATTGTTTATGATCGCGACCCCACTTTCACAAGCAATGCTTGGCAAGAATTGTTCAAGCTACAAGGAACCCAATTGCATATCAGTACAACTTATCATCCCCAGACTGATGGTCAAAAAAAAGTTGTAAACAAGTGTTTGGAAACATATTTGAGGTGTTTTTCCTTGGAAAAGAAAAATTATTGGGCTCAATGGTTACCCCTAGTTGAATGGTGGTACAACACTTCATACCATACAGCTACACGCATGACTCCTTTTGAAGTAGTATATGGACAGAAGCCACCTTCAGTTCTCTCATACATACATGGTGTCTCGAAGGTCCAGGAGGTTGACCAAACACTTACAGTTAGAGAGGCTATTCTTCGTACCCTCAAAGAGAATTTGGTCATGGCACAGAATCGAATGAAGCAACAAGCAGATCAAGGTCACTCTGAACGTCAATTTGAAGAAGGGGATCAGGTGTTTCTTCGCCTGCAACCTTACAAGCAGAATTCCCTCAAGGTCAAGAATTTTCAGAAGCTAGCACCCAAATTTTATGGTCCTTATACATTTCTCAAGCGTGTGGGACAGGTGGCCTATCAGTTAGCTTTGCCCAGTCATTCGAAGCTACATCTCGTTTTTCATGTTTCCTACTTAAAGAAGGTGATCACAACTAAGTGCCAAATTCAAACCAACCTTCCTAAGTTAGCTGAAGAAGGATCCATTTGGCTATAGACACAAGCAATTTTGGACCAACGTGAGCGTCGCCTGCGTCAGAGAACCATCAAGGAATTGTTAATCCAGTGGAAATATACAACTCTAGCAGATGCCACTTGGGAACCAGCTATCATTCTTCAGCAATTTCCACATCTCAAGCCTTGAGGACAAGGTTGTTTTTAAGAGGGAGAACATGTTAGGGTCCTAACCCACACATAGGTAGAACAATATATTCAGATGTAATAAAGGTCAATATTAATAAGACCTTGCAATAAAATAGAATAAGTCAAATGTAAGAAGACCAAATAGAAGCTTCTGCTTCTAGAAGGATCTTCCTCTAGATACTTCTTTTGATAGACATATTTAGTATAAATAGGAGTCGAGGGTATGAGAACCCTAGCTTGGAGATTATTGTAATAGAGATTTTCTCGAATGGAGGTTTCCCCCTCGAAGAGGCCTGTGAACATTTCTCTCAGAATCAAAGTGTTATTCCTGTTGTTATTCTTATATCATTTCAGTATTATTATGGTGATTATTCTTGTTATATTGTTGTTATTCTGCCATTACTAGAATTTTATTTTTGTTCTACATACTTTTTATATCTAGTATATTACACCCAATGGTTGGAATCCCAACCCCACCTGAAAGGGGTTGTGGCTAGTTGGGATATGCAGGGCTTGTTTGTAGCTATGTTGGACATAGGGAAGTCTCTCATTCAATGTGCAGGGGTGTTTTGAATTGTACATGCACAGGATATGTATGATCATCTGATTGACGACCTCAGTTTGTCCATCTGTCTGCGGGTGGAAGGAAGTGGATTTGGTGAGCTTGGTATCCAACAATGACCAGAGGTTTGACCAGAATGTGCTAAGGAACCGATTGTCATGGTCTGAGATAATGGTTTGTGGGATCCAAAAATGTACCCATACTCGTTCAAAGAAGATATTGGCAGTGTATTCTACTATGATGTTCTTCTTGCAGGCGGCTAGAATTTCCATCCTAGAAAAGCGATCAACAACCACAAAACACAGTCATTTCCCCTCTTGGTGCAAGGGAGTCCATAAATGTAGTCCATTGATATGGATTCCCATGTCCTATCAGGAGAATGCAGAGGGGTGTATAGGCCCTATTTCTTAGTGGTCGGTTTGGAAATAGCTCAGGTGGTGCAGGACCTGATATACTTGTCGACATACTATCGAAGTTTCGGCTAGTAGAAATGTTTATGTAGCATTGCCATTGTCTTTTCGATGCCAAAGTGTCCTGCTACCCGACTATAGTGAGCTTTCCAAATCGGCTTCATGCGCTCTCTTGATGGAACGCAGAGATGGCCCATATGACACAAAAACCCATCTTGAAGATGGAAATTAGTGACCAATGAGTTGGCGCCCAACATTTGGTAGGTGGTGGAGAAGTCAAGGTTTGTATCGTATAGGTGGGGTCATTCAAAGGTCTCGTGGATGCAAGATTCTAGCACCATGGTGAGTTTCGTGACTAGAGGTCGGGTGAGGAAATAAAAAAATCAGTTGGTACTTCATTTTTATACTTTATGTTGAGGTGGAACTGTTGTAGGTATGTGGACCACTTCTGATGGTGGTCATTGTGCAATTTTCCTTGGTTCTTCCTGAACTGTAGTGGCTTGTGATCAGTGTGGATGATTGTCTCCTTCCCAAGAATGTAATGTCTCCACTGGCAACAGGCTTGCACAATGGAGTACATTTCTTTGTCGTAAGTAGGGTACTTACGAATAACATTTGATAGTGTCTCACTATGATATTCCACGGGGTGTCCGTGTTGAGTGAGAATGGCTCCGACAACATAGTTTGAAGCATCTATCTCGATCTCAAAGGGATGTTGCAGGTACGATAATGAAATTACTGGAGATGAGCACAAACTCTTCTTAAATTCATCAAATTCTTATTGTTTGGATAGGCCCCACAAAAAATTTTCCTTACCACCACCCCTGGTTACTTGGATGAGGGCCCATGTGATATGAGAGAATCCCAACATGAACCTACGATAGAAATTGGTGAGGCCTAAGAAGCTCTGAAGTTTAGTGAGTGTGGTTAGGGTTGGCCAATCACAGATGACCTAGATCTTGGTTGGATCCACATGCACACCATGTCGATCAACGATATATCCTAAGTAATGGACCCTGTCCATGTCGAAGGAGAATGTTTCCAAGATTGCATATAGTTTGTGCTGTCACGGGGTGTGGAGAACCTATTGAATATGCTGCAAGTGTTTCGCCCAAGTCTTGTTGTAGATGAGGATTTCATCCAGATACACCACTACAAATGTATTGGTGAAAATTCGTAGGATATCATCCATCATCCTCATAAACATTGTTGGAGCATTTGTCAAACCAAAGGGCATGACCAACCATTCAAAAATACCTTTTTTTGAATTGAAGGAGGTCCTCCATACATATGTTTGTTGTATTGGGACCCGGTGGTAGCCAGACTTCAGATCAATCTTACTGAAGTATTTGGCCCCTATGAGATGATCAAGGAGGTCGTCAATTCAAGGAATCGGGTACCGGTTTTGGACTGTGATTTTATTGAGGGCCCGGTAATCATTGCATAGTCACCAGGTCCCGTCTTTCTTCTGCACCACCACGATTGGGCTCCCACAAGGAGATGATCTAGAATGTATGTGACCCTTGTGGAGAATTTATTGGATCTTCCTCTTGATCTCCTCGTTTTATAACAGAGAGCAGTGGTAGAATGGCCCATTGGGTAGCGGTGTGTCTGGGGTCAAATCGATGGGATGCTTGACCTGGAAATGTAGAGGTACCCTAGTAGGAAAGGAGAAGATATATGAGTATTATTCCATGACCTTATCCACTTTCTTATGTTGCATGGAGACATCAGTCATGGAGGCCCTGGATGTGGCTATGATATTTCACTCACTCTAAGAGTGAATCACGAAGAAGACAAATTTCCCAGTCTAAGAGATGACCTTCCTGCATTTATTGGAAGATATCAAGGAAATAACACTAGGAAGATATCAAGGAAATAACACTAGGAGGGACTGCCTTGGGTATCCTGTACAATTTCTTCTTCATAGTATTAATAACACTATGAGCCCTAGACTCATATAAAACATGAAATTTCCATAAATAAGGTTGTCCCAAAAGAAAATTACAAACTTTGAGAGGAGCACCAACACACAATACCTCGTCTTTGAAGGGCTTGATGTCATACGACAGTGGGCATTGTTGGTTGACGTGGAGATTGCTTCCTTGGAAGAGACATCCAATGGTGTAGGGTTGTGGGTGCAGCGTTGTTGGCAGGGCTAGCTACTTGACGACCTTTGTTGAGATGATTTTCTTTGGCTACCTCCATCAATGATGAAATGCAGCAGGGTTCCTTTTAACCACATCTGTGAATGGAAGAGGCACTCACCTTCTTCTGGCTCGTTTGGTTCACCAGGATGGAGCTTTGTGGTAGCAATGGTGGAACTGGGTTCCACATGAATGATTTGTCTTCCCCTTTCTAGTTTTGACTTAAAGTCAAAACCCGCATCTGATTCATAGGATTTCACTTCGACCATGAGTGACTTCTTTGAGAGACAGTCAGCAGTGTTATTCTAAGGGCTCTTATGGAAGTCGCACCATGTACCGATATCTTTCTTTGTCTTTCTGGTGTCCTTCCTTGATTGAGGCTTGGACTGGTTGTCCTGATACTTTCCATATTTTCTCTATCCTTTATTTTGTGGGTTGGGGCCACCCCTTCCGGTCTTTTGCTGTGAGGGGTTCCCAGGCCCAAATTGTTGCATCTTTTGTTTGAGCTTCTGCTCGATTTTGACGACATGTCGGTAGGCCATACCCAAGGATGAGATGTCCAAAAATTCCATTTTGGTCTATATGTATCTATGCCAACCACCATGATACTTGAGAACCATATGTCACTCTGAATCTTTGATACCCAACTTGGTGCGCAAGGTATGGGAGATATTTGTGAACTCTGGCACTGCTTGGTCTCTTTCTTGCCGCAGTGTGGTCCATTTGGTATACAAGTCGTCATAACTTCCGACAGGGTAGTATTGTTCCTTAATATCATCCCTGAAGGATTCCCAGGTGGTCACGACTGTAAATAATGAGGGTTCCTCTATTTCATTTTTCTCACAAAAAGTTTCCCACCAATCTTTGACATGGAGAATGACTTTGAGGAGTGCAAAAGTAATCTTTTCTCTATTCAAAAAATTATGGAAAGAAAAATACCATTATAGTAGATTCAACCACTTGTCTACAACATTTTCATCCATATGACCTACAAATATAGGAATATGGAAGTTGATTTTTACCTTGAAGGCGGCGGTGCCTCCACTCGAGGAAGATGTGTCCTCTGTTGGTAGGCGTTGAAATATTTGCGTGAAACTATCCATCATATAGTTAATTTGTTGCATGAGGTCTTCCTCAAGAAATTTTTTGAAAGGATATCCTATCCCATCATCTTTCTTTTCTCCTGCCATGACAGGTCGCTTGGGCGTGTGAGAGTTTTTTTCCTGAAGAGAAACAATATCAAGACCCAATTCTTTATACCCTTACCTTGTTGGGGACATGCATTAAGACGGCAAGGAGAAGACCGCTCTGATACCACTGATCCATATGTTATGAGAAGAAAGAAATGAATACAGATTATTAAAATATTCTTAACACATAATAATAGAGATATAGTAAAATTTATTTTCTGTTCAATAAGTAAATAAGCTAAAACTGTAAAATGCAGCGGAAAACAAGAGTGTTGGAACGGTGACGGCTTATCTCTGAGAAGAGATGTGACGGTTGTGCTCATTCACAAGAAGATGATTACAATGAGGATTTGAAGGCCTTTTTACAATAAAAAGGAATGTCAAAAACCCTAGACATCCAAAAACCTAACCCTAGGAGATGAAGTGCCAAAAGTCACGTGGGCCCCGTTTGGGTAAGTTAGTACATCAACTTCTCGGGGTTGTAACGTTTGCATATGATCTTTGTTTTTGGAAAATGATAGCCCGTTGGAAAGGTATATTCGAGGAGATTCATTTTGGAGGAGTAATCAGAGCCTTTGTATTTCATTGAGAAGCTTGATCTAGAAAAAAATTCATTTAGGCCCTCAATATGGGCCCAGAAGTTAAAAACTGCTAAAAATAGTAAATTGCCAAAATTGCCAGAAAATTATTTTGAGCGAGTTGGAAAAGGGGGGTGGCCACTGGTATACACCTAGATCAATATACGTTTGGATGAAACGTGGATGTTCCATTTTTTTGGGGGAATAATTGTTATATATATGTATCTTTATTTGACTTTTTTTCACTTCTATTAGATATTGAATTACGTATCGCTACATAATCCAATTTATATACATGTATCTTATTGTTCATGTTGGGTTTATTGATTTGCATGTAGCTAAAAAATTTATATATATGCTACAGAATTGAATCTCTATATATGTATGTATGTTACAGAAGATAAATAGTCACTTTATGACTCATATATATCTCAACATGGAATTATATATTCTAGTTATAAATCTTGAGAAAGGGAAAATTAAGAAATTCAACATTATTATACAAAGTCTTAACCTCTCGAGATTACCATATACAGTGGTATATTTATTAAGTACCATAAAACCATAGAATATTTGAATATTTCATGCTTTGAAAGAAGAATGAATACTTTGATAATTCCATAGGAATGGGTGAATTCAGGGTTCTCTCATTATTATTGAAGATATGAATATACAAAGTAGACAATGAGAAAACGTAGAAAAAGAAGAGGAAATTACAGAATTAAAACATTAGGAAATAATTTGTATATCAATGAAAATTAACAGTGTTAAGCTACAAATATGCCTTAGGAACCTAATAACTCTCTTTACTTATTTAGGGGTTTTAGTTACAGATAGGTATTTTATACCTGATATATTCTTTTTTTTAAAAGAATTTTTCAGGATCACCATAAAAATTATCTAGAGGTTATCCATTATGGAATCTAAAGTGATTCTTCTCCTACCTTTTGATAGGTGTTTCCAAGATTATTAAGCTTATGATTTTCCTAAGATACAATACATATCAAATTCATAGTGAAGTAAGAAGAGGTGTCACATGATAATAATGTATATATAGGTGTACAGGCCACGAATTTATGGTGAACATGGACATAAAATATTCCAACAAAGTAAAATCATCACACAAAGATTTAGATACATGCCAAAGTAATTTATGATAAATTTCTCCAAATTAAGATTCAATCAAATTACTGTCAACAAAAAATTCGTTGAGAAACATAAGTTAATACAAGTCATTTTTTCCAATGTTCTTTTGAATAAGAGAATCTACATAAGGAATCTTCAAGTGGAACCCGAGCACCTTTTATGAGGAATACAACTTCCTTTCAAAATCGTAAGATTTTGAATTCAACCTACAAAGGGAAAATGAGGAAGAATATTAAATTAGATACATAAATATATTGTTTCCTTCAGAAAAAACTTTGAAAAGAGTAAAATGAGAAAACAAAAAATAAGGATAGCATCAAGGAAACTTTTTTCTAGTGTAAAACAAGGTCGGGTCATCCTTTCCTTTGAAAGATGAATATAGCCTGTGATGTGAGAGGAGAAGTGGCCTCGCGGTAAACTGATGAGTTCCCTTGCAGTTCAAGGAGAGACCCATCATTAGTTTTGTAACCAAATAAGTTAAATTTTTGAAGAGATAAGTAGAGGAAGACAATACGACTAATGAAAAATTATGATAAATAGCGAAGACAAAAAATGAAATACAAATATACTATTTCAAAACATAGATTAACCTAACAATAAATTATTATCCCTTGGGTTGCAGAAGGAGAGGATTACCATTATTACGAGAGCTTATTACAAAGCTAACCCTCCTTCCTCGAACAATTTACCTTTCTAGTAACTAAATGGTTAAAACAAACTCTAATAGTGAAAACTACCTTGCTTCTTGCTGCAAAACTTGAACCGAGTCTTTTATGGTAATTTTGGATTTCCTTACCCGTAAGGATTATTCCCAACACATTTGTGCATAACAAGGCCGACACCATGGTTATTACGAAGATTCCCTTTAATTTAACCATAGAATATTTCCTGTGACGAAGAAGCGACATAAATTCTCTCTTGAAAACAAGTGACAAATGAATAAAGAGAGTTTTCTATAGAGTCTTCTTGTTCAATCAATGATAGCCCTCAAGCCCCTCAACCAACCCATATACAGAATATTAAATCAACCATATACAGAATATTAAATGCTAAGCCATGTGACACTCCTGGTTTAGAACGATGGTATTTCTTAGTGGCCTGATGGAATAGACCTGTACGTACTAAATTTTACTAAAAACTCAGACACGTCCCCTTCCCTCGAAAATCGAGGACCAAACTGATATGGAACGAACTTAATGAACAAATTAAAGTTTCACAAGTTTTAGGTTAGTCAATGATGCCACTTACTAGAGTTTACTGGTTATGGTGTTCATTTATAAGGCCCTTTTATAATAACTTATATCCTCGATCTAAACCTTAACAAAGTCGCAAGGCTTCTTTTCAAAGGTTATTAGATTTGGGTGTTTGTTTAAATATAAGGGTGGACACCTTTTATAATATTAAAATAAATCCTTTATTCTGATAATCAATTATCATATAGTAGCAACACTTTAGTGGATTAAAAAAAGACAATAATAAGTTTTGATAATTTTGTATCTCACCTTTTAAGAACATATCTAATTAGGTATTTTCAAGGTAAGAATGGATGAAAAACAAATCCATATTTTTAAACTAACAATTTTTTTTTATATTTTATATGAAAATTTGGGTATGTTATATATGGTGTCAGAGCTATAGGTTACAACACTTAGGCCTGAGGGAGAAACTAGAAAATTATTATGTTAAATGAAAAATATAAAAACCAAATTTTTTACGGTTACATATAGATTGTGTCAAAATGTTTTTGTAACAATGTCAGTGTAGAATGGCGACGTAAGTCCTGAAGGTATTAATAATCAAGAACCTTCTAGGAACACAAAACATTAGAATGAAAGTATTTATGCAACCTAGGTACTAGAAACAACTAGGAATCTTATAGTGGAACTACAGATATTCAAAGTTGATAATGAAAAATCAAAGAAAGAACATGAAGATTAACAGGAAATTAATAAGATGTTTTTACTAAGCATAGCAAAAAAAAAAGATCCCAAAGAAAAATGAAGTGGACGAGGAAGTTATTAAAAACACTTCAAAGGATTCTAGCCATGGAACAGAAAAAGAAAATAACTTTTCTAATGACACGCATATGACAAAGTTGATTTCTCTTGTTTATATTGAGTTTCTTGTCGTCTGATTGCTTGACAGCCTTTGTTTACTTTGAGTCTGAGTTTCTTAGCCTTATCCTTAACCTGACAATGTTTCATTACATATACATAGGTTTTTTCCTGACATTCGCGTACATATGCGTGTTGTCATTCTGTAGGAGGTGTATATACGGGATTTTCCCTTGAACGGTCATGTACACCATTCTTGTATGCTTGGTTGTTGAGTTTGATGTTTGTTGGGAGACTTTTGATGGTTACTGAGTCTTCTTAGGTCTCTATTATGATCGTTAAGTTCCTGCAAAGTGATAGGAAACCTTTCTTTGGTTTAGTTTTTGGGCAGTTTCTTTCTCATCATCATTTTCGTTGATTTTCCTTGTATCTTGGGCTGGGTGTTTTCTTCTTGATATCCTACTTGGTTTGTATCTGTTTACATACAGTAGAATCTTTATATCAAGTTGTTGTTCATTCCTTGCATTTTCATTCTTTTATATTGAAAATACAAAAATAATAAACACTTTTCATTGTTGGCATTTGATCTTTGGGTTCTTATGATCAATCTTAGTACATGTATGGAAAGATTGCATCTTATTTTGAATTGAAGAATTAAATTGAAAATTGCATTTTGAAAATCTTATCATTAATTGGGAATTGAATTTAGGACTTTGCATTTTATTTATATTCATTTATTTTACTTTTTGAGGTATAACATCATCATTTTCACTATCGCACCTTTTTTAGTAAACAAGGACACTAAAAGCAATGTTGATAAATTAAAATTGATTAGAAACGATTTTATTTTTTAGGGTGCACAAAGTAACTTAGGATTTAGATCCTTGGACTAGGATTTTGTGAGTAAACTTCTCTAAGGCTATTAAATCAACATATGTGTTTGATTAAGGAAGTGGTGAAATCCATTGTATAATTGG
>SNQJ01S0031729.1:0-10431 GCA_010110895.2 Picea sitchensis
AGGTCCTTCACACAATTCTTTCACCAATTCTCCAATGAATCTTGCTTAACCTTTTCAATGAGAATTCCATCAATATATAGGAGAGAATGAGATAGTTACTTGGATAAGAATGATCCAACAATATCAGGGAATCCAGTACAAGGATAACCATTCGAATTCCAACCCATTCTTCTAGAAGATTCCCTTCTAGAACCATCGAGAATTCATCTTTTTCCAAGATTTAGGATGAGTTCTCACCCTATCTATTCAGCACAGTGCGAGAAGTTCACACCTTAGCTTAAGGTAGCCTGCGAGAATGGGTCATTCTTGCACCCTGGTATACTAGCAACCTGCGAACCCTCTTCAAAAGTGAGTTTTCTGGGAAGAGATGAATGTAACTTTTTTCAGGAGAAAGTTCTTATGAGGAGCCTGAGTTCACCATCATCAATACATCATCTTGATGACCAAAATCATGGGTAACATGAGCGAGCGAAGATGATCTGGGAAGCCCACTACAGTCGGGTGGTAGGAGACTTATGTTGGTTGTGGAGCCTAATTATCTTCCTGATTTAGAGGTCTTGTACTTTCAGTCGTGTTTATACCCCATGAAGTATTTACACCCCAGAAGTATGTACACTCTTCCACGTGGGGGAGTGCAGAGGGGGGGTACCTTCATTATAAGGTCACAGATCTAACGATAGAGATTATGTTAGGATGTTTTTCCCTAGAAGGCAACCCTCTTTTATGAGGGAAATGTATTGTGGCTATGTATGTTGGCGAGTATTGTATTCTGAGAGAGGAAACTATGAGATAAAGAAGAAGAAGTTACAGCGGGTCTTGCTGTAGGTTGTATCCCTTCATTTTGCTGGATAATAATAAAGAAAGGACCTACCAATTTCTCTAGTGGACGTAGTCACACTGGGTGAACCACATAAATCTGTGTCTCTCTTGTATTGTGTATCTTCTATGTTTTGTTTCCGCATTTGTTTTATTTTATTGCTCCGCAGTCCTATTTTTCTAACAACTTCGTCATCGAAAAGACAGTGGAAATGCTACATAAACATTTCTACTAGCCAAAACTTCGACAACAAGTCAACAAGTATATTAGGTCCTGTAGTGCCTACTCTATTGCCAAACCGACCACTAAGAAACATGGCCTGTACACCCCTCTTCCTACTCTTGAAAAGCCATGGGAATCCATCTCAATGGACTACATGTCCAGCCTCCCATCCACCAAGCAGGGAAATGACTATGTTTTTGTGGTTGTTGATCACTTTTCTAAGATGGGGATTCTGGTTGCATGCAAGAAAAGAATCACAGTAGAGGCCACTGCCAAGCTTTTCTTTGAACGAGTTTGGGTACATTTTGGAATACCACAAACCATTGTCTCAGATTGGGACAGTTAATTTATCAGCACATTATGGTCGAGCCTCTGGTCACTACTACAAACCAAGCTCACCAAATCCATGGCCTCCCACCCCCAGACAGATGTCCAAATCGAGGTTGTAAATTGAATGATTGTGCATATCCTTCACATGTATAATTCAAAGAACCCTTTCACATGGGATGAGAGCCATTCCTATGTCCAACATAGCTACAATCGAGTACTCCATAGCTCAACCAGCCATAGTCCCTTTCAGGTGGAGTTGGGATTCCAACCATTGGGTCCAATAGATGTTACACTTCCCCTTGCGGTCACCTCGACCAAATCATCTCTTTCTCCAACTGAAGCTGACAAAGCCTCTTGGTTCATTGAGAGGATCCAACACATCTGTCAATAGGTTCAAGATATCCTATAGAAGTCAACTTACAAGTACAAATAGTGCCATGGTCAACATCGGGTGCCACATAAGTTTCAGGTGGGCGATAAATTTTGGTTGCACTTGGATAAAGAACACCTTACAGGACCCCATCAGAAGCTTCGCCCACTCCTTTATGGGTCGTACACTTTCACCAAGGCCATGGGGGATAATTATTTTGAGCTCAACATTCCTCCTTTCCTTGGCCTGCACCCAATGTTTAATGTGGATCTCCTTCGCCCCTATTTCCCACCATTATTGGACACCTCAGAAGTAGTAGAATAGACGACACCAACAGATATCAACCCCGATTGCATACAACAAGAATACAATGATAATATTGTGGACACACAGATCAAGGGCACTTGACAACAAAGGATGCAGCTTTATCGAGTCGTCAAAGCAGGGCAGCTCCTCCACCAAGGCAAGTGGCTCACAATGGGCCAAATTTAGTAGAAATTTCCTCATCTAATGGGGGACCTCAACACAATGGATACCATTTCTTCCTAAGTATGGAGGATTGATCTATATGGATATCAGTGGCAACCCACCTTTTCCAACTGGCCCAAAACAATTTTCTGACAATTTTGGCAATTTACTATTTTTAGCAGTTTTAACTTCCGGGGCCATTTTGGGGGCCTAAATGACGGTTTTTTAGGATAGAGCTCCTTAATCATATTCTATGTTATGATTGAGCACCCAAAATTAATATCCTTGATGATACCTTTCCAATGGTCTATCACACGCATAAAATGGAGATCGTATGCAAAAGTTACGACCCCGGGAAGTTGATGTACTAACTTACCCAAACAGGGCCCACATGAATTCTGGCGCTTCATCTCCTAGGGTTAGGTTTTTGGGTGTCTAAGGTTTTTGGAAATATTTTTTATTGTAAGAATGCCTTTAGAGCCTCATTGTAATCTTCTTCTTGTGTATGCGCACAACCATCACATCTCTTCTCAGAGATAAGCCCCCACCATTCCAGCAAGCTTGTTTTCGTTGCATTTTATAGTTTCAACTTATTTCATTATTGAATAGAAAACCAGTTTTGTTGTATATATTTTATTTTGTGTTAATAACCTATTAATAATCTGTATTCATTTCATTCTTCTCTTAAAATCCAGATCAGTGGTATCAGAGCGGTCTACTCCTCATCTTAATGCATGTCCCCAACGACCTTGGAGTACAAAGAGTTGGGTCTCGAGCTGGTTTCTCTTGAGGATAGAATCTCTCACACACCCAAGTTACCTCTCATGGAAGGAGAAAAAAAATATTATGGGATAGGATATCCTTTCAAACTATTGATTGAGGAATCACTCATGCAACAGAGGAAGGAGATGATGGATAGTTTTGTGCAAATCCTTCAGCGACTACCAACAAGTGACGCATATTCTTCGAACGGAGGCGCTGGCCCCTTCAATGTACAAATAAAATTTTATATTCCTATATTTGAAGGTCAGATAGATTCCCATGCTATAGACAAGTGGTTGAATCTACTAGAAGGGTATTTTTTTGTCCATAACTTTTCGAATAGTGAAAATATTATTTTTACGCTCCTCAAAGTCATTCCCCATGTCAAAAATTGGTGGGAAAATTTATGTGAGAAAAAGAAATAGAGGAAAGATCATTATTTTCAATCATGGTGACGTCAAAATTCTTCAGGCATTCTATTAAGGAATAATACTACCCTGTCATAATTTTTGACGACCTGTATACCAAATGGACCACACTGCGACAAGAAAGAGACCAAGGAGTGCCAGATTTTACAAATATCTTCCATACCTTGTGCACCAAGCTAGGTATCAAAGATTCAGAGTGCCATATGGTGCTCAAGTATCATAGTGCTCTGCATATATACATCCATACCGAAATGGAATTTCTGGACATCTCATCCTTGGGCGCGGCCTACCTATATGTCATCAAAATCGAGCAGAAGCTCAAACAAAAGACTCGACAATTTGGGCCTGGTAACCCCACACAAAAAAAGCCAGGAAAGGGTAGACCCAACCCACAGAATAAAGGAAAGAGCAAAGACTGATAGTATCAGGACTACCAGTCCAAGCCGCAAGAAAAGAAGGACACCGAAAAGACAAAGAAAGATACCGGGAAGTGGTGCGACTTCCATAAGAGCCCTTGGCATAACACTATTGACTGCCACTCAAAAAAGTCGTTGGTGGCCGAAGTTAAAGCCTCTGAATTAGATGTGGATTCTAACTCTGAGCTAGAACCAGAAAGGGGAATATGGATCATTGACTCGGAACCCAGTGGCATCGTTGCTACCACCAAGCTCCAACCTTGTGAACCAGATGAGCCAGAAGAAGGAGAGTACCTCTTCCATTCACATATGTGGGTAAAAGGGACCCCACTACACTTCATCATTAATAGCGGTAGCCAGAAGAACCTCATCTGAGAATAGGTCATCAAGCAACTAGCCCTACCAACAATGCCACACCCACAACCCTACACCATTGGATAACTCCTCCAAGGAGGTGATTTTTGCATCAGCCAAAAGTGTCGACTTTCATACGACATCAACCCCTTCAAAGACGAGGTATTGTGTGATGTTTCTCCTCTCAAAGTTTGTGATGTTATTTTGGGCTAACCTTATTTATGGAAACGTCATGTTGTATATAAGTCGAGGCCCCGTAGTGTTATTATTACTTTGAACAAGAAATTGTACAGGATACCTGAGGCAGTCCCACCTAGTGCTATTTCCTTGATCTCTACTAAGAAATACAGGAAGGTCATGTCTCAAATGGGGAATTTTTTCATTTTCATGATTCACTCTCAGAATAAGCAAAATATCAAAGCCACATCTAGGGTCTCTGCGGTCGACCTCTCCACATAGCAGAAGAATGTAGATAAGGTCGTGGAGGAATACTTGGATATCTTCTGCTCACCTACAGGGGTACCTCTACACTGCTAGGTCAAGCACCCTATCGATCTGACCCCCAACGCATCGCTGACCAATGGGCCAATCTATCATTGGTATTTTTTAGAGAATGAGGAGATCAAGTGACAGATCCAATAACTTATCCACAAGGGGCACATCTTCCCCAGCTCGTCACCTTGCGGGAGCGTAATCGTGCTGGTACAGAAGAAAGATGGAAGCTGGCGACTCTGGATTGATTACCGAGATCTGAATAAAATCTCATTCAAAAACGAGTAATCAATTCCCCGAATCGATGAACCCCTTGATCAACTCACGGGGCCCAAATACTTTAGTAAGATTGATCTGAAGTCTGGCTACCACCAGGTCCTAATAGAATAGACAAATGAATGGAAGACCTCCTTCAAGTCAAAGGAAGGCCTTTTTGAATGGTTGGTCATGCTCTTTGGTTTGAAAAATTCCTTGACCACTTTCATGAGGATGATGGACGATATCCTGCGACTAGTCACCAATAATTTTGTAGTGGTGTATTTGGACGACATTCTAATTTACAGCAAGACTTGGGCTGAACACTTGCAACATATTCAGCAGGTTCTGCACACCCTGCGGCAGCACAAGCTATACGCCAATTTGGAAAAATGCTCCTTTAGCATGGACCGGGTCCATTACCAAGGCTACATCATTGATCAACATGGCGTACATGTGGATCTAGCCAAGATCCAAGTCATCTGTGACTGGCCATCCCCAACAACACTCACTGAGCTTTGGAGCTTCTTGGGTCTTACTAATTTCTACCGCAGGCTCATGTTTGGATTCTCCCATATTGCATGGGCCCTCATCCAAATAAACAGTGGTGGTGGTAAGGCAAAGTTTGTGTGGGATTAGTCCCAACAACAAGCGTTCGATGATTTGAATCAACGCTTATGCTCAACTGCAATACTTTCACTACTAGACCTGCAACATCCATTTGAGATCGAGACAGATGCTTCATACTATGTCGTGGGTGCCATTCTCACTAGTACGACCACCCAATGGCCTATCATAGTGAGATACTATCATATACTATCCGTAAGTACCCTAATTACGACAAATAAATGTACTCCATTATGCAAGCTTGCCGCTAGTGGAGACATTACATTCTTGGGAAGGAGAAAGTCAACCACACTGATCATAAGCCATTGCAGTTCATGCAAACACAGGGAAAATTGTTGAATGACCACCATCAAAAGTGGTCCACATACTTCCATCAATTCCACCTCAACATCAAGTACAAAACAAGAAGCCCCAATCATGTTGTTGATTTCCTGAGAAGACCACTAGCTGTGGCACTCACCATGGTGCTAGAATCTTGCAGCCATGAGACATCTAGATGGCCACAACTCTATGAGACAGACCTTGACTTCACCACTACCTACCAAATGTTAGGTGCAAATGCAGTTGTCAATAATTTCCATTTTCAGAATGAGTTGTTGTGTCGTCTGGGATATATATGTGTTCCATCAAGTGAGCAAGCAAAGATGATCTGCGAATACCACTATAGTTGGGTGGCAGGACACTTCAGCATCAAAATTATAGTGGTGATGCTATAGAAACATTTCTACTGGCCGAAACTTCGACAGGAGGTCAACAAGTATATGAGGTCCTGCAGTTTCTGTGCTATTTCCAAACCGACCACTAAGAAACAGGGCATGTACACCCCTCTTGCTATTCCTAACAGGCCATGGGAATCCATCTCAATGGACTACATGTCGGGCCTCCGGTACACCAAGCGGGGAAATGACTGTGTCTTTGTGGTTGTTGATCTCTTTTATAAGATGGTTATTATGGTTTCCTCCAAGAAGAGCATCACAACAGAGGCCACTGCGAATATCTTCTTTGAATGAGTCTAGGTACATTTCGGAATCCCACAAACCATTATCTCATATCGGGACAGTCGATTCCTCAACACATTCTGGTTGAGCCTCTGGTCACTGCTAGACATCAAGCTCACCAAATCCATGGCCTTCGACCCCTAGACAGATGGCCAAAACGAGGTTGTAAATCAAATGATTGTGCATATCCTTCACATGTATAATTAAAAGAACCCTCACACATGGGATGAGAGCCTTCCCTATGTCCAACATAGCTATAATCGAGCCCTACATAGTTCAACCGACCATAGTCCCTTTCAGGTGGGGTTGGGATTCCAACCATTGGGTCCCATAGTTGTTGCACTTCCCCTTGTAGTCACCTCGACCGACTCATATCGTGCTCCAACTAAAGCTGTGAAAGCTACCCAGTTCATTGGGAGGATCCAACACATCCACCAATAGGTTCAGGATATCCTACAGAAGTCCAATGACAAGTACACACAACATCATGATCAACATCGGGTGCCACATAAGTTTCAGGTGGGCGAAAAAGTTTGGTTGCACTTGCAGAAGGAACACCTTACAGGACCCCATCGGAAGATTCTCCCACTTCGTTATGGGTCGTATACTATCACCAAGGTCATGGGGGATAATTCTTTTGAGCTCAAAATTCCTCCTTTCCTTGGCCTGCACCCATTGTTCAATGTGGATCTCCTTCACCCTTATTTCCCACCATTATTGGACACCTCAGAAGTAGCAGAGAAACTGACACCAACAGAGCTTGACACTGACTACATACAATAGGAATCCAATGATCATATTGTGGACACACAGATCAAGGTCACTCGAGAACAAAGGATCCATCTTTATCGAGTCATGAAAGCAGGGTAGCTCCTGCACCAACGCAAGTGGCTCATTAGGGGCCAAATTCAATAGAATTTTCCTCATCTAATGGTGGACCTCAATGAAATGGATACCATTGCTTCCTAAGGATGGAGGATTTATTCAGATGGATATCATTGGCCACCCACCTTTTCCAACTAGCTCAAAACAATTTTTTGACAATTTTGGCAATTTACTATTTTTAGGCATTTTAACTTATGGGGCCATTTTAAGTGCCTAAATGAAGGTTTTTTAGGATCAAGCTCCTCAATCATAATTAAAGGCATGATCGAGCCCCCAAAATGAATCTCCTCGATGATACCTTTCCAACGAGCTATCACACACCTAAAATGGAGATCATATGCAAAAGTTACGACCTCAGGAAGTTGATGTACTAACTTATCCAAACGAGGCCCACATGACTTTTGGCGCTTCATCTCCTAGGGTTAGGTTTTTGGATGTCTAGGGTTTTTGGTATTTTTTTTATTGTAAAAATATTTTCATATCTTCATTGTAATCTTCTTCTTACAAATGCATCCATACGTCACATCTCTTCTCAGAGATGAGCCACCACCATTCCAACAAGCTTGTTTCCGCTGCATTTTATAGTTTCAGCCTATTTTGTTATTGAATAGAAAACTAGTTTATTTTTTCCCTATTATTTTGTGTTAAGAAGTTTTTAATAATCTGCATTTATTTCATTATGCTCTTGAAATCTAGATCAGTGGTATCAGAGCGGTCTTCTCCTTGTCGTCTTAATGGATGTCCCCAACGAGGTTGGAGTACAAAGAGTTGGGTCTCGAGTTGATTTCTCTTGAGGACAGAAGCTCTCGCATGCCCAAGTGACCTCTCATGGTAGGAGAAAAGAAATATGATGGGATAGGATATCCTTTCAAACTATTTATTGAGGAATCCCTCACACAACAGAGGAACAAGATGATGGATAGTTTCACGCAAATCCTTCAGTGACTATCAACAGGCGACACATCTTCTTTGAACGAAGGGGCCACCCCCTTCACGATACAAATAAACTTTGATATTCCTATATTTGAAGGTCATATAGATGCAAATGCTATAGACAAGTGGTTGAATCTACTAGAAGGGTATTTTCCTATCCATAACTTTTCGAATAGAGAAAAGATTACTTCCGCGCTGCTCAAAGTCGTTCCCCATGTCAAATATTGGTGGGAAACTTTTTGTGAGCAAAAGGAAACAAAGGAAACCTCATTATTTTAATTCATGAAAACCTGGGAATCCATCAGGGATGCTATTAAGGAACAATACTACCCTATCGGAGGTTATGATGACATGTATACCAAATGGAGAACATTGTGGTAATAAAGAGACCAAGCAGTGCTAGATTTAACAAATACCTTCCATACCTGGAAAAACCAAGATGGGTATCAAATATTTGGAGGGGAATCTAGTGCTCAAGTGTAATGGTTGGATTTACATTTTACATCAATTTATTTTGATAAACTAACTAATTTCATAGCACAGTAATGAAATAACAGTAACTTCCATAACATTCAAGAAATTATACTAATTTAACTCATTCGTATGCAATTTCGTCAATATAATAAGATTTAATAACAAATCAATTCAAAAAAATGCATAATTCTTACCTGAACCTGATGCTACTATTTTATCGCCGCTTTCTTCCTTCCCACTTCTTTAGAACACTACGCAAAACTGACCTCCCTGTCGACTAATTAGCTCCTAGCCCTAGGATATCAATGGATATCCTAGCCCTCCATGCCCAAAACCCCCAACAAACCCCCGGTGCACTGTGTCAATTCCAATACAAATTTCACTCTGCCAATCCCCCACTACAAAATTCATCCCCAACTCCCGTAGAATCATCCTCCTCCAACTCCTTTCCCCCCTTATCCCTCCTTCACCAACTTCCCTTCATTTACTCCCTTACCTAATATCTTATCCCATTATTAAATATCTTATCCCATTTATTAAATATCTTATTCCGTTTATTAAATATCTTATCCCATTTATTAATGCTTCTTATCCTTTATTTAATGTTTGTTATCCCACTCTTATCTGTAAGTTTTAATAAATTAAATTATCAACCCTATTAATTCTTTACTCACATAATTAAGAGTTGATTAATAATTAAATAACCATTGACAATTATGAACAATTAATTAATGATAATTAATTTAGTTAACATTATATAAGAAACAATTTTTAGGATTATATTATTAAACTAATTATAATTAATAATCAAGGGTCGTTACATACACCCACCCTTCAAGAAACTTCGTCCTGAAGTTAAGGTATCTTATGGTACAAGAACAAAAATATGGTTCACACATTCATAACAACTAGCCAACACTATCAGTAAGTAAGTCAAGAAAACTCATACATACTAGTGTATATGTACAAGAAATATATGTGTAGCTAGTACATACAGTCTCATGCATGTACTAATAATCAAAACTACCATCCTTTAGTAATTTATGTATACAGTCAATCCAGTCAACAAGACTAGTCCTTTTAAAAAAAAAAGACAACAATCAATTAATTATGTGAGAATTCGTTTAATCACAATTGTCCGGTTCAATAATTTATTTTAAACAGTTGTGGTTTAGTTACATAATAATGAATATTCATACATACACATTTTTCTTCATCAAATCTCACCATAAGACAGATCTCCATATAGTCTCAACTATTCTACTCATCCTTCCTCCCTAACCTACTTCAAACTCCATTCCTATTCGTCCTCTGCTAGACTATCTTGGAGCGCCAACTATATTGGCCTAACTCCAAATAGAACCCGTAAGTGGAAGTGTCACTAACTCGACCAAGCTTCCCTAGCAGGCAACTAAAATTCATCATCACATGACCTGGGGAGCATGACTAGCATCGTTCTCCCATGACTTCGGGTTTCGGAGGATACACGGTGGGAAATGCCTCCACCCCTCCTAATAATATCTAGGGTCCACCCTTACGATGGCCCACCCTACAATGGAGGATACATGGTGGGAAATGCCTCCACCCCTCCTAACAGAAC
>SNQJ01S0031729.1:10441-21874 GCA_010110895.2 Picea sitchensis
CGTTGACCAAACTCACTCAGGCTCCTTGGAGGGTATACCCATGATTATGTGTGGGAGATTGCACCAGGGTGTAAGTCCGTTAAGCAAGTCATCGGCGTAACTTTTCCACCCTAGCCCAGACCCTTCTCGTCTCGTTGTTGCGACGTTGGAATTCATCACTAACTAGTGTCTTCGGAATTAGAAGGTCTTGTTTGCTTGGTGTTTCTTCCTAGATTTTGTTTACTGGCGCGTGTTGTCTGTTTACCAAAGTTGGCCATAAGATTTTCTTCGTGAAGTTTATCACTTGGTTACAACAGCTCCTCCACGTCGTTCACGTAGAATGCAGGGTTTATCTCCAGAGAATATTGAAGTTTCTCAACCCTTGCCTACCAGTACACCTGAGGGCTCTCCTCGGCAAAGTGATGTCCCAGTCGTCACCATGCCACAAGTGGAACGAACTGACTCTCTCGAACATTTTTGAATCACCAATACTCGAGAGGATTTTCGACTTCACCCTGATTCTGAGCAACCATTTATGCAACTGAATTCTTACAGAGACTTAGTTGTTTCATCTTCTGGATCACCAGTTGGACCCTTTCCTGGCATAGAAGGCCAAGATCTCTTTTGGTCTACAGGTGTTTTTCAACGAGACCTTTTTCCTCCAATTTCACCTGTGATTTCTGAGATCACCCCACCTGTGATTTATGCAATCTCTAGTCCAGAGATACTACTGTTTACTACCGCCTATCACTTTACTGCCCCTATCAAAATGGCCCATCACACAAATACTATGAGTGTTCCAACCGGGTTTACTACAGTTAGTCTCACTCCCATCAGCACACCGCAAACGCCCAACATCACTTCAACACTACCACCTGGATACCATGCATTGAATGCTTCCATTCCCACTCCTGTGCAAACTCCATCCGGCTCTCCTATTGGTCCTTGTTCTTCTGGGCACTCTCTTCCTGATTTTATTCCAACACTCCCTCAATTTTCTTTTGGAGGACCTTCCTCATCTTCTACTAGCAGTCTTAATCCTAGTGGCACTATTTCATCATTCACACCAAATTAACAGATTCCCGTTGGTGGAAAATTTCACCAAGGTGGTATGACTCAACCCCCTTTTAGCAAGCACATTCCTATTGGCACGCAAGTCCCAATAGGAACACAACCACCAATTGGAACACTGCCCCCAATTGGAACACCACCTTCGATGGGAGGACCGACCCCACCTTTTGGACAAAACATACCTCCATCCTTGGCCCAATATTGAAATCAGTTGATACAACATCCTCCTCAATTAACTGGGGGGCAACAGTTTCCCACTACGTCCGTAATACCCCCTATTATGGGCCAACCATATCCAAGTTTGTTCAATCCTATTTGGGGCTCGACTGCTCAAACTCACGTTCCTGTTTCAGGATACAATCCCATGAGCTACTATCCTCTCCAACCACCACTGAATCTTCCTGGGTTTTCACATTATATATAGACTGCTTATGGTCCTACTAGTTTGTCGATGGGGCTTCCTCCCCAAAGCCACCAGTACCCACAGATGAATCAACAGTTACCTTTTATTGCCACTTTGGATATTCCAGATTTGTCGAGGATTTTAAATGATCCAATTCGCCACTCTCCTCAATGGCCTACTATACCAGCCAAGCTACCATCAGACATTCCTAAATTTGATGGCAAAGAGGTAGAGGACCCGAAAAATCACGTTATGACTTTTCACCTCTGGTGCTCATCCAACTCATTGATGGATGACTCTATTCGTTTACGTCTTTTTCAATGAACCCTCACAGGTTCAGCTGCAAAGTGGTATATAGAATTGCCACAAGGTTTCTTCTCTGACTTCAACACCCTAGCTATGGATTTCCTCACACACTACCAGTTATCAATCCGTTATGAAACAGGGACCGAGATTTTGACTTCCTTCAAACAGAACAAGGCCACTCATATATCCGATCACATTCATGAGTGGCGATGGAGACGACATCTCATTAAACTCGAACTCCCCGATCAGTTGCTGGAAGAATGGTTTACAAAATCATTTGTGAACGACATCAGTTGTGACATTGCCATGGGTGGAGTGGTCATGGAAGAGTAGGCCATAAGTCGTGCTCAATACCTTGACCTCGTTTACTCACAAACATGTACCCTTTACTACTTACTCCCTGACTTACCTCGTCCTTCTACTTCCAGCACTTCAACTACTCCAGCTGCTTCACATGTAGCTAACAATGTGATTGGTACTTTCCAGGCCCAACCACATTTCACTTCAAGCGCAAACCCCAAAACTACTTCTTCTAATGTTCAAAATGCTTCGTCTTCTGCCCCTCCCACTGGCAATACTTCTGAGTTCAATGTAGTTCAATCTACCCCAACTGGTAAAAACAAATCAAAAAATGGAAGGGGTAAGAATAAGGAGGGAAAAAATACTTCTCAAGTAGAGAAAACCAAAACTACCCCTATTGACGATCGGGATAAGCGCAAACCATGATACTCTTGTCTTATCTGTGGTGATGATCACTACACAAAGGATTGTCCATGATGCGCCGAGGTCACTAAGTTCCTTCAAGGAGCTCCAAAACCACTTGCTCTGGCCATTTTGTCCCAACCCTTCCCGTCTCAACAACAGGCTTAGTTGGTCATTCATGACTAGCCCTCATCTTCTACTACATCTTATGTATTGATGTGTACAAGCGATTCAAAGTAGACTGATGTTGCACTCACTACTCGAGCCAAAGATTACTCTCCCTCTAAAGAGAAGGTTGATGATCTACCTCCTTCCTTGGCACAACCCTCTCTTGCGACTCCACCTATCAACGGTCCTCTTCATCTCGAACGACTGAGCCTCGACACAATTCTTTGACCCCCCCCAAAGGGTGTTGTTCGGAAATCGACTTTCAATCCTCATGCTCATGTTGCCCAGAACTACAACATTGTTGAGAATCTAGCCTAAGCACCTTCTGCGATGTCAGCCCTCGAAGTCCTTCAAAGTTGTCTCGCACAATGGAAGGCACTGTTGAAAGCTATTGGTGGAATCGACTCGACAGATACGAATTTAATAATATTTGACTTGGAAGATCACATTCCAAGGTTACCCCTTCAACTCATGTTCCAGATCCAAGTGATTGTCTCTGACAAAAACATTTGCCGAACCGTTATCGACGAGGGTGCCTCGACGTGTGTCATATCTCTTACTTGCTAGAAAGCCATTGGCTCTCCCCCTTTGAATGAATCCCAGAACACTCTCAAAGCCTTCAATGGCTCTGGTTTTAATCCCTACGGTGTCCTTCCTTCATTTCCCATCACACTAGAAGGAAAAATGGTCCAAGTTGAAGAGGAATTCTTCGACGTTCCTCTTGATTACAATCTTCTGCTTGGCCGCAACTGGATCGATTCCATGTGTGCAGTTATGTCGACCCTTTTCCGTGTGGTACGATTCCCACATCAAGGGAAGGTCGTCACTGTTGACCAATTAGCCTTCTTTAATTCCGATACCCGTAATGGAAATGTACCGTTCATCGCTAAAACCCCATCGGGTTATGAGAACGTCGGTGTACGCCTTATCAAAGACTCTTCGTTAATGGGTAATTTCCCCATTCCACTGCCCGATGTTCCACGCTCGTCCGTTTCTTCAATCAACATGATCTGTACCTTGATTCATGAACTTCCTGCATCTCATGACCCCTGGATAGTACCTAACCCTGGAGATCATCTTCTTTACGACGACGAAATGTCATTAAGTCCAGTTGAATCCACCTATCATGCCATTCAATCGGCAACACCTTCTACCCCCTCTCTTGGTGAGTTGTCTCCCAATCCTTTTTGTGTCATTTTTCCCACTGACAATATGTTCATGTCTTTCATGGAGGACACCCCTTGGGACAATGGACATCATCGTTCCATCCTCTTTCTGGCGCAACATACCATTGATAACTACCAACAAATTTCGACCCCGTCGACCATTGTCATCATCTCCACCGTTCCTGGGTCCACACACGATGTGTTTTCCGAAGGGAACTTAAGAAATATCTCACCCACGATTCCCCTCGACATATCCGTCAAACATGGAATCATCGAAAATGTCCATATCGTAGCTTCGTGTTCTTTTGATGAAATCGTCACCTACACATCCATTTTCAAAGAGTTTCGTGACATCTTCGCCTGGAGCTATGAAGAAATGTTGGGTATCGACCCTGAAATTGTGATACATGAGATAAAGACATACCTCGACACTAAACCCGTCTGGAAACGCCTTTGTCCAGTTCACCCACGTAAAGCCACAGCTATCAAACTCAAAGTCGGAAAACTTCTTAAAGCCAGATTTATCTATCTGGTGGCTCTCATAGACTGGGTTTCCAATCTTGTCCCGATCGACAAGAAACAAGGCACCATTCATGTATGCGTTGATTATAGGGATATCAACAAAGCTTGTCCCAAAGACAACTTTCCTACCCCCTTCGTCCATCATATTGTCGACGATTGTGCCGGAAGTGAAATCTTTTCTCTTATGGATGGTTTCTTCGGGTATAATCAAATCAACATTGTTCCCGAGGATCAACATAAGACTGCTTTTATTTGTCCCTAGGGTACTTTTGCCTATCGAAAACTCCCTTTTGGTCTCAAGAACGTTGGCACAACTTTTCAATGCGCTATGTCTTATGCTTTCCATGATATCAAGCATATCGTTCAAACATATTTTGGCCAGTTTACCTGCTCATTCAATGCACCGAGTCGATCACCCAACCCACCTCCGAGCCATTTTCATTCGTTGTCGATTCTACCATATACGTTTGAATCCTCATAAGTGTGTTTTCTACATGGAATCCGGTTGCCTTATAGGTTTTATCATTTCACGTCAAGGGATCCAGGTGGATCCTTTAAAGGTTGAGGCGATCCTTAATCTCCCTCCTCCTTCTACACTTCACCAGTTACAAATTTTGCAGGGGAAAGAAAACTTTCTTCATCGTTTTATCCCAAATTATGCCGAGATAACTCGTGGATTTACGTGGTTACTTAAAAAGGGGTCTGAGTTCATATGGGATACCATCACCAACAATGCTTTTGAAGCTTTGAAATTGTCCCTAACGCGTGCTCCACTTTTCTTTACCCCCGATTACAGTCGTGATTATTTCCTTTACATTGTTGCCTCAGATTATACCATTGGTATGGTTCTCATCCAAGAGGATGATGCTAACGATGAACATGTTATCTACTACTTGATTCAAAGTCTAATGCCTACTAAAATCAAGTATTTGCATGTCGAAAAACTGGCTTTGGCTGCCGTCCAAGCCGTCCAATGCTTCTGGCACTATATCCTCTCACGCAAGACTACAGTGATTTCTCACTACAACCCTATGCAACACATTCTTACACGTCAATTGCTAGGGGGAAATACTCCAAATGGATTGTGATACTCTAGGAGTTTGACTTGGAATTCGAACGCGTGAAGTCTAAGAAGTGCTTAGTATTTGCTGAGTTGATATGCAACTTTCCCTATTCTGAAACAGAAAATGTAGCAGTTGATTCATTACCCGATGAATCTCTTTTCCTTATTAGCATTGATGATATTTGGTATGGTGATATCATTATATATCTCCAAAACCAGACTTTTTGGCCAACTTTGTCCAGTACTGAGTGACGTCGAATACGATACCAAGCTCGTCAATATATTATCCTAGGGGATACTCTTTATCGTCGGGGGATTGACTTTGTTTTTCGATGTTGCCTCAAATTCAATGAGACTGAGAGAGCTTTGAATGACTGCCATTATGGAGACTGTGGTGGTCATATGTCTGGTTATGCTACTTCCCATAAGATCTTACGGGCAGGGTATTTTTTGCCTTCTTTATTTAACAACTGCATCATTTTCGTTCAAAAATTCCATGCCTGCCAGACCTATAATAACAAAATACGGTCACATCCCACTCCTCTTCACCCTGTGGTCTCAGTTGGTCCCTTTGCGAAATGGGGCATCAATTTCATGACATGTCACCCACACTCAACCAGGGGGCATGGATACATTATTGTAGCTGTTGATTACTTTACGGAATGGGCCGAGGCGATGCCGACATTTGACAACACTGGAAAGACCGCAACATTATTCATTTTTAATCACGTCATAGCTTGCTTTGGGGTTCCCCAAGCTATCGTAACTGATCACGGTAGCCACTTTAGGAACTTCATGATGTTCAAACTTACTAAAAAGTTGGGTCTTCTCCATGATAACTCAACGCCCTTTTACCCACAAGCCAACAGCCAAGTCGAAGCAATTAACAAAGTTCTCATAACTATGCTCCGACAGATGATAGGGATTCACAAAAAAAGTTGGCACATAATGTTATTTTGGGCATTGTGGGATTACCAGACATCCTTCAAGTCTTCTAATGGGTTTACACCTTTCCGGTTAGTCTATGATGTGGAATCCATTCTCCCAATTGAATGCGAGATACCCTCTTTAAAACTAGTTGTTGAACTCCTACCCAACACTTCTATTGAGGAAGAACATCTATTGTATCTTATGCGATTAGAAAAACTCGACGCGATGCCACCCTAGTCATAGAAGCTCAGAAAAAGCGTGTCAAGGCCCAATACAACAAACATGTCAAGCCTCGCATTTTCTCAGAAGGATATCTTGTTCTCCTCTATGAACAAGATTGAGATATACTAGGAGCTGGAAAATTCGAAGCTATGTGGCAAGGTCCTTATATCATTCGACGAGTTTTGGAAAAAACGTCTTATGAGTTAGTAGATTACGATGGTATCCCTTTGAGTGAACCCAGGAATGGGTTGTACTTAAAGAAGTACTATGCATAAAATCATATGTGCATGAGTACTTGTATTTTTATTGTATCATACTTCTTGTGTGTTACTTTAGCTTGCTTTTGTCGTTATCTGGTCTTTGCCCTTATGTGACGTTGTGTTTGATTTCTAGATGTTGGAGTCTTCGCTACCGTATATTGGCTTCACTGATGGCACTAGCCGTAGTACTCAGAACCTTGCTTTTGTTGCATGGGAAATTTACACCCCTACAAATGAACTTGTCTCCTTACGAGGTGTGTGTCTCGGTCGTGCGACCAACAACATTGCAGAGTATAGTGTCGTTATTGAATTGTTGGTTGATGTTATCTCGCTTGGAATTCGTCATTTGGTTGTGCGACTCGATTCGCAGCTTGTAGTACTACAGTTAAGTAATGTCTATACTATTCGAAGTCCTACTTTGTTACGGGTATATTTGCGAATTCGCCTCTTGGAGTGGTATTTTGATTATATTGAATATCAACATATTCCTAGATGTCTAAATACATTAACTGATGCATTGGCTAACTATGTATTAGACATACATTTTAATCATTTATAAATCATTCACATCAATTTTTACACAAGTTAAATCGGTAGAAGTCGTCTGTATATATAACGATCAAAAGAGTTTTTTTACAAAAGGTTTTTGTCCGAAGACCAAAATGTCAAAATCTGAATCTCATAGCTTCTACAAAGTGACGTCATGGATGACGTTCATAGTAACACACGACTGCCAGGGAAACTCTATGGAGAAGTTGACTCATGGAATCTGACACTCCTACTGTATGACGTTGATCGCGTCATGGAACCTCTCCAAGAGGCTTGTCTGAAATATCTATGGTCAAGCCCTCTAGGTTTTGTTCCACTACTTGATAATCCTCGGAGTATTGTGGCACTGGCGCTACCTCTCCTCGCCGCTGAATGGGAGAAGTACTAGGAGGTCAGTAAGGTCCAACATCTGTTTCAACAACGAATTTTGTATTTAGTCTTTGGACGAACATATAAAAAACATTTTCATATGATAAAAATTCACAAAAACATTTAAAAGAAAAAAATGTGTACTTCTTACCAAGTTCGCCCCACTGAGCGTCCTCTGGCAGGACTAAGTCTGGATATCCTCGGAAATCCAACCCGACATAAGCATAATCGTCGACCATCAACATCTATGGTCACAGCCAATCGAAGAAGGTATCATCATACTTGATTATTGGTCCAGCTACGTGCCGGGCCATCAGCCGACACCATCTCAGCATTCTTGGATTTGTAGGAGCCGATAAATTCAACTCAACCTGCAACCTCAGTAATGGACCCCTCTCAAGAAATAAGGACACTAACAAAGATCCATACCTGAATTGCTTCAAGTCACCTCATCTGCATTTGGTCAACTACTTTTTCATACTACAAAGCACAACATTTCCCCAGTTAAAAACCCGAGGTTCAGTACACTCAATAGCATACTGGAAGTAACTTTGTAGCGCCATGTGAGGAGTGGAGCTCCCATCCATCCGAGCAATGGTGAATAGGATAGTACGGAGAGTCAAATCCCATACTCCCCAAATAACTAATTTCCCTTTCTTCCTCTCTGCCTCGAGAACACAGTGTAAGTGACAGTACTCACTCATGGGCAGCCCACCACCTCTGCTACCAGTCAGGCTCACGTGGTACCCACACCATGACAGTCCAGTCAAGAAATAAATTTCCTCAATATCTAAGGACAGTGTGTGGACCCCTACATGAAATACCTGATGATCGGGATCCCACATATGCACAGGGTACTCTAATAATAAGACTTGGGCCCTCATGCCCGGGATATGAAAGTACTTCAGAAGACCACAGTTTCTCAAAGTGCCAATATTAGGTGGATGATTTCTGGAAATGGAATTATCTTCTTCGTTCTCCCTTTCATGCCATTCAAGAACCATTTTGATGGCCAATTACCTGCATAAGAAGCACAAAAAGAAGGTTAGTAACTCTATTCATGAATTGGTTCCCTTTCATTGAGAAAATTTTTAAAAAACTTTTGTGCTTTGTAGTTCTCGCAGTTTCCATTTACGCACAGTGAGATAACCTCACAGGATATTGTGGGCTCACTTGCGAGAATGACCCATTCTCGCAAGTCCCATGTAGCCCACCTGCGAGAATGGCCGAGCACAAGTAGGGCTCATAAAACAAATTCAAAAAATAAGTTTTTTACCAATGAAAATGCAAAATAAAACCATGAAAGAGTAGAGGATAAAGAGCCTACCTCACTGTCACTGACGGCTCGTCGAATGGATGCTTGTAACTCCCGCAATCTGACGCCAAATTTTGAGGGTAAAAGAGGGGTTTTTGGGCTCAAATAGTGAAAAGTGAAAATGATATGGTAAAAAGAATTTTATTTCTTTATATTGACTTTTACCATGTTATTTAATTTTTAATAATTGTTTATCTATTAAAACCTAAACCCTAATTCCCTTTTGAGTGTAACTTTTGTAGGCATAACGACTCCGATGTTCATATATAGGGATACAGACATAATTTTTCTTTTTCATCGCATGTTTTGATTGTTTTTTATGGTTTTTGTATAAAACCTCGAGCTAGGTCTTTGTCCGTTCTCACACTTGAAAATACATGAGAACGCAATCGAGCATACTTTTATCACTTTTTTGGGCTCAACAAGGTTATACGAAAAAGGAACCCCCCTGGAGACCTCTTTAAGCTCTTTTCAGACTCTCTAAACATGAAAAGATAGCCGAGCAACCTTGCTATTTTCACGCTCGATAAAGTATTTGAAGAAAGCATCTGGTGAGCAATAATTTATCTCTTTTTCGGTCTCATCAGACTAGTTTACGAAAAAGGAACTGAGAGAGTTATCTTTTAAGCATTTTTCCAAACTCTATAATCATGAAAAACCTTCGAGTTTTTTATCTTTGGACTCATTAAACAAACATCGACAGACCCGTAATGGGACCGAACCATTCCTTCCTAGGGTTCGTTAAATATACTCTGAAGGACTTATCTAAAGGATAATCTTATATCAACAAGCATATGTTATCCTCCTCAAGGTTGCGTAAAAATAAAGAGGTACTCGCCAGAAATGGTGGGGGAATATTTGGGAAAGGGATATGTTTTCATCTTCGTATTGATTGGTAGTAAGTGTCACTCTTGAACATGACACCCCCTATTCATTATTTGAAGCCGGTTTGGGGAATCCATCTGTCTCTCATTCAATTTGCTACAAGGTCATTACCTGTGTCATCTTTGAGTCAATGCTGCCAAATCATTGGTCGTGTCATTCATATGTTCAAGAGAAGTTCATCCAAAACCTCTATCGAGTCGGCCATCTGCAGTTTTCCATTCTCTCCGTGTCGGCCTTCCCTGTGTCTAGTTCAACTTACATCATACTCTTTTTCACCTTCAAAATTAGTTACTCATTTCATGTCATTGATGGGGGATACATCAAGGCCCTCCTATGATGAGTCTTGTTCCGTCGACTTCAACTCATTATCCAGAAACAAGACTTAGAAATTATTTGGTACCTTGTAACTTGCATGCCTCAATGGCAAGTTTCCTCTCTTTTGACAATGGGTTTACATCATTAACCCCTGATTAAAATATTCCGTAGGATGTTTGACTTCAGTTCATTTATTCACATTCGTTGTATTGTACTAGTGTACCTTGGGAGTCATTGACATCAATGGCAATTGTACCAGTGTACCTTGGGAGTCATTGACATCAAGTGGTTTCTACTGTGTTCGACTTCAACACNTGGGCGATGAGATTGAAGACCCTGGATATCATCTCTCTGTCCAGGTTGCGATGGAATATGTATAATTTGTGATACATAGATCCACTTTGTATGTCTCATGGCTATGTCGTCTTAATTTGAATTTTCTCGCATAGATCCATAGTGTATTCCTAGTGGCTATGCTATATTTTGACGGCATGGATCCATAGTGTATGATTGGTGGCCATGAACTATGTCTACAATGTCATCAGTCTGTGATCTGAGTATGGGAATTCCTACCTCATATTTAATATATATGATATTCTGCAGATGCTTGGTTGTTTGCAGGTTTTCGATTAGGTGTGCTCCTGGTTTCTGACACACACATGCAGCTTACAAAGTCCTTCGACTGTCACTAATTCCAGCCTCATACTTTGGGGGGAATTATGTTACCCATGATTTTGGTCATCATGATGATGTATTGACGATGGTGAACTCAGGATCCTCATAAGAACAATCTCCTTAAAAACGTCACATTCATCTCTTCCCAGAAAAATCACTTTTGAAGAGGGTTCATAGGTTGCTAGTATACCAAGGTGCGAGAATGACCCATTCTCGCAGGCTGCCTTAAGCTAGGGTGCAAACTCCTCCTAAAGCTTGGAAAAAGATGAATTCTCGATGGTTCTAGAAGGGAATCTTCTAGAAGAACGGGTTGGCATTCAAATGGTTATCCTTGTATTGGATTCCCTGATATTGTGGGATCATTCTTATCCAAGTAACTATCTCATTCTCTCCTATATATTGAGGGAATTCTCATGGAAAAGGTTAATCAAGATTCATTGGAGAATTGGTGAAATAATTCTATAAAGAACCTAGCTTGAACAGGAGCTTGGAGACTCTAGCAAGTCTATCAAGAGGATTTGATCTTCTTCATA
>SNQJ01S0031729.1:24515-46251 GCA_010110895.2 Picea sitchensis
TGGGCGATGAGATTGAAGACCCTGGATATCATCTCTCTGTCCAGGTTGCGATGGAATATGTATAATTTGTGATACATAGATCCACTTTGTATGTCTCATGGCTATGTCGTCTTAATTTGAATTTTCTCGCATAGATCCATAGTGTATTCCTAGTGGCTATGCTATATTTTGACGGCATGGATCCATAGTGTATGATTGGTGGCCATGAACTATGTCTACAATGTCATCAGTCTGTGATCTGAGTATGGGAATTCCTACCTCATATTTAATATATATGATATTCTGCAGATGCTTGGTTGTTTGCAGGTTTTCGATTAGGTGTGCTCCTGGTTTCTGACACACACATGCAGCTTACAAAGTCCTTCGACTGTCACTAATTCCAGCCTCATACTTTGGGGGGAATTATGTTACCCATGATTTTGGTCATCATGATGATGTATTGACGATGGTGAACTCAGGATCCTCATAAGAACAATCTCCTTAAAAACGTCACATTCATCTCTTCCCAGAAAAATCACTTTTGAAGAGGGTTCATAGGTTGCTAGTATACCAAGGTGCGAGAATGACCCATTCTCGCAGGCTGCCTTAAGCTAGGGTGCAAACTCCTCCTAAAGCTTGGAAAAAGATGAATTCTCGATGGTTCTAGAAGGGAATCTTCTAGAAGAACGGGTTGGCATTCAAATGGTTATCCTTGTATTGGATTCCCTGATATTGTGGGATCATTCTTATCCAAGTAACTATCTCATTCTCTCCTATATATTGAGGGAATTCTCATGGAAAAGGTTAATCAAGATTCATTGGAGAATTGGTGAAATAATTCTATAAAGAACCTAGCTTGAACAGGAGCTTGGAGACTCTAGCAAGTCTATCAAGAGGATTTGATCTTCTTCATACAAGGATTGAGCAAGTGTGTGTATTGGAGCCAAGAGCCACTAAAAGGGAGCTTTCTACATCAAGGCGATCATGTTGTAATGTTCTACTTTCAATTAATATGATACAGTGGCATGTCCCTTTCCCATAAAGCTATTCTCACTTTATTGTGTAATTCCTTGATCATACACATAAGTTGACAGTTGAATATATTTTGCTATCTTCACTTTGGTTGGTTGGTGTTGTCTTGGTCTTGACTTCATGAGAGCACCGGAGCGAAGAAGAAGAAACATAGACCCTAGGAAGAAATACAAAGGTATGTTATTTGTTCCTCCCTCCTAGTTATTTCGATGGTCAAAACTTAGGGAGAGAGTCATGTCATGTCCTGTTTTGTTCTAGATCCAGGTGGATCTAGGGAGATCTGTTAGTGTCTGCACCTACCGATTAGTCCAATAACAACTCACTTAATGGAACACAAATATGGTCCAGACAACACAAAAACCCATCCTGACGATGTAAATTATCGACAACTACGTTTTCACCCAACATTTGGTAGGTGGTGGTGAAGTCAGGGTCTGTATCATAAAGTTGTGGCCATAAATATGTCTCATGGTCTCAAGAGTCTAGCACTATGGTGAGTGTTGTGACTAGTGGTCTACTCAGGCAATCAATGACGTGATTTGTGCTTCCTATTTTATGCTTGATGTTGAGGTGGAATTGCTACAAGTATGTGGACCACTTTTGATGGAAATCGTTCTGCAATTTTCCCTGTGTCTTCATGAACCGCAATGGCTTATGATCAGTGTGGATGACTGTTTGCTTCCCAAGACTGTAATGTCTCCACAGGCGGCAAACTTGCACAATGGAGTAGATTTATTTTTTGTAAGTAGGGTACTTATGGACAATATCTGACAGTGTCTCACTATGATAGGCCATGGGGTGGTCATGCTGAGTGAGAACAATGCCCATGACATAGTCTAAATCATTTGTCTCGATCTCAAAGGGATGTTAGAGGTTTGGTACTGAAAGTACTGGGGCTGAGCACAAGCGCTACTTCAAATCATCGAACGCTTGTTGTTGGGACCGACCCCATGAAAACTTTGCCTTACCACCACCCCTGATTATTTGGCTGAGGGCCCATGTGATATGGGAGAATCCCAACATGAACCTACAGTAGAAAGTGGAAAGGCCCAAGAAGATCCGAAGCTCAGTGACTGTTGTTGGGGTTGGAAAGTCACGAATGACTTGGATCTTGGATAGATCCACATGTACACCATGCTAATAAATGATGTAGCCGAGGTAATGGACCTGATCCATGTCGAAGGAGCATTTTTCCAAGTTGGCATATGACTTGTGTTGCTGCAGAGTGTGCAGAACTTGTTGAATATGTTGTAAGTGTTCGACCAAAGTCTTGTTGTAAATTAGAATGTCGTCCAGATACACCAATGAAAAATTATTGGTGAATGGTTGGAGGATATAATCCATCATCCTCATGAACTTGGCCAGGGCATTTTTCAAACCAAAGGGCATGACCAACCATTCAAAAAGGCCTTCCTTTGAATTGAAGGCAGTCTTGCATACATATGTTTGTTCTATCGAGACCTGTTGGTAGCCAGACATCAGATCAATATTACTGAAGTATTTGGCCCCCGTGAGTTGATCAAGGAGGTTGTCGATTTAGGGAATCGAGTACTAGTTTCTGTCTGTGACTTTATTCAGAGCCCGGTAATCAATATAGAGTTGCTAGGTTCCATCTTTCTTCTGTACCAGGACGATTGGGCTACTGGAAGGTGATGCGCTGGGGCGGATGTGCCCCTTTTGGAGAATTTTTGGGATATGTCACTTGATATCCTCATTCTCTAACAAAGATCAATGATAGACTTGCCCATTGGGCAGCGGTGTGTTGGGGGTCAGATCGATGGGGTGCTTGACCTTTCAATGCAGAGGTAACCCTGTAGGTGAGGAGAAGATATTCGAGTATTCCTCCATGATCTTATCTACTTAATTCTACTGTGTGGAGAGGTCGCTCGTAGCGACCCTAGATGTGGGTGTGATCTTTCACTTATTCTGAGAGAGAATCATGAAGAATACAAACTTCCTCGTCTGAGAGATGACCTTCCTACATTTCTTAGCATAGATCAAGGAAATAACACTAGGTGGGACTGCATCGGGTATCCTGTACAATTTCTTGTTCAAAGTAATAATAACACTACGAGGCCTAGACTCATATACAACATGACATTTCCATAAATAGGGTTGGACCAAAAGAACATCACAAAATTTGAGAGGAGAAACATTACACAATACCTCGTCTTTGAAGGGCTTGATGTTGTATGACAGTCGACATTATTGGCTGACACAGAGATCGCTTCCTTGGCGGAGCCGTCCAATGGTGTAAGGTTGTGGGTGCGGTGTTGTTTTTAGGGCCAACTTCTTAACAACCTCTACTAAGATGAGGTTCTTCTGGCTATCGCTATCAACGATAAAGTGAATTGGAGTGCATTTTACACACATTTGTGAATGGAAGAGGTGCTCTCCTTCTTCTATCTCATCTCGTTTACTAGGCTAGAGCTTGGTGGTAGCAATGGTGGCACTGGGTTCCACATCAATGAGTTATCTTCCCCTTTCTGGTTCTTGCTCAGAGTCAGAATCTGCATCTAGTTTAGAGGCTTTCACTTCAGCCACCAATGATTGTTTTGAGCATCAATCAACAGTGTTATGCCAATGGCCCTTATTGAACTCACACCACTTCCCAGTATCTTTCTTTGTCTTTATGGTGTCCTTCTTTGCTTGCGGCTTGGACTGGTAGTCATGATACTATCCTCCTTTTCTTTGTCCTTTTTTCTGTGGGTTGAGGATGTCCTTTCCTAGATTTTTTTGTGAGGGGTTCCCATGCCCAAATTGTCACTTCTTTTGTTTGAGCTTTTGCTCGATTTTGATGCCATATCGGTAGGCTGCGCCCAAGGATGAGATGTCTTGAAATTCCATTTTGGTCTGGATGTATCTATGTAGAACACCATGATACTTGAGCACCATATGTCACTCTGAATCATTGATACCCAACTTGGTGCACAAGGTATGGAAGATATATGTGAAATCTGGCACTTCTTGCTCTCTTTCTGGCCGTAGTGTGGTCCATTTGGTATACAGGTCGTCATAACATTCGACAGGGTAGTATTGTTCCTTAATAGCATCCCTGAAGGATTCCTGGGTGGTCATGATTGAAAATAATGAGGTTTCCTCTGTTTCCTTTTGCTCACAGAAAGTTTCCCACCAATATTTGACATGGGGAATGACTTTGAGGAGCACAAAATTAATATTTTCTCTATTCGAAAAGTTATGGACATAAAAATAACATTCTAGTAGATTCAACCACTTGTCTACAACAACTGGGTCTATTTGACCTTCAAATATAATAATATCCAAGTTTATTTGTACCTTGAAGGGGGTGGCGCCTCTGTTTGAGGAATATGTGTCGCCTGTTGGTAGTTGCCGAAGGATTTGCACGAAACTATCCATCATCTCATTCCTCTATTGCATGAGGGATTACTCAATCAACAGTTTGAAAGGATCTACCTTCCTGTCATCTTTCTTTTCTCCTACCATGAGAGGTTGCTTGGGCGTGTGAGAGATTTTGTCCTCAAGAGAAACCAGCTCGAGACTACTCTGATACCACTGATTTGGATTTTAAGATAGGAATGAAATGAATAAATATTATTAATAGGTTCTTAACACAAAATAACAAAGATACAGTAAAATTGGTTTTCTATTCAATAATGAAATAAGTTGAAACAATAAAATGCAGCAGAAACAAGCTTGTTGGAATGGTGGCGGCTTATCTCTGAGAAGAGATGTGACGGTTGCACGTATTCACAAAAATAATATTACAATGAGGATCTGAAGGAATTTTTACAATAAACAAGAATGCAAAAAACCCTATACATCCAAAAACCTAACCCTAGGACATGAAGTGCCAAAAGTCATGTGGGCCTCGTTTGGGTAAGTTAGTACATCAACTTCCCGGGGTCGTAACTTTTGCATATGATATCCACTTTAGGCGCGTGATATCCCATTGGAAAGGTATCTTCGATGAGATTCATTTTTGTGGCTCATTCATGCCTTCAGGTATAATTGAGGAGATCAATCCTGAAAAACCTTCATTTAGGCCCTCAAAATGGCCCGAAAAGTTAAAACTGCTAAAAATAGTAAAGTGCAAAATTGTCAGAAAACTGTTTTGAGCCAGTTGGAAAAGGTGGGTGTCCATTGATATCCATATGGATCAATCCTCCATCCTTAGGAATCGATGGTCTCCATTTCATTGAGGTCCCTCGTAATATGAGAAAAAGTATGTTGAATTTGTCCCCGAGTGAGCCACTTGCCTTGGTGCAGGAGCTGCCCTTATTTGACGACTCAATAAAGTTGGGTCCTTTGTTGTTGCATGCCCTTGATTTGTGTGTCCACAATATTATCATTAGATGCCTTTTGTATGCATTCAGGGTTTATCTCTGTTGCTGTGAGTTGTTCTGCTACTTCTGAGGTGTCCAATAATGGTGGGAAATAAGGGCGAAGGAGATCCACATTGAACATTGGGTGCAGGCCAAGGAAAGGAGGAATTTTGAGCTCAAAATCATTATCCCCCATGGACTTGGTGATAGTGTACGACCCATAATGGAGTAGTAGGAGATTCCTATGGGTTCCTCTAAGGAATTATTTCTACAATTGCAACCAAACTTTGTCACCCACCTGAAACTTATGTGGCACCCGATGTTGATCATGGCGTTGTTTGTACTTGTCATTGCACTTCTGTATGATACCCTGAAATTGTTTGCAGATGTGTTGGATCCTCTGAATGAACTAGGTGGCTTTGTCAACTTCAGTTGGAGTAGGAGATGATTTGGTCGAGGTGAGTGCAAGGGGAAGTGAAACATCTATGGGACCCAATGGTTGGAGTCCCAAACCCACCTGAAAGGGCTGTGGTTGGTTGAGCTATATAGGGCTCGAGTGTAACTATGCTAGACATAGGGAAGGCTCTCATCTCATGTGCAATGATGCTTTGAATTATACATGTGAAATATATGCACAATCATTCAATTTAGAACCTCTGTTTGGCCATCTGTTTGGGGGTGGAAGGTCGTGGATTTGGTGAGCAGTGACCAAAGGCTCGACCAGAATGTGCTGAGAAATCAATTGTCATGATCTGAGATAATGGTTTGTGGGATTCCAAAATATACCCAGAATCATTCAAAGAATATCTTGGCAGTGGACTCTATTGTGATGCTCTTCTTGTAGGAAACTAGAATCGCCATCTTAGAAAAGCAATCAACAACCACAAAAACATAGTCATTTCCCTACTTGGTGGATGGGAGCCCCGACATGTAGTCCATTGAGATGGATTTCCATGGCCTGTCAGGAGTAGGAAAAGGGATGTACATGCCCTGTTTCTTAGTGGTCGGTTTGGCAATAGCACATGCACCACAAGACGTGATATACTTGCTGACCTCCTATCGAAGTTTCAGCTAGTAGAAATGTTTATGTAGCACTGCCACTGTCTTTTTGACACCGAAGTGTCCTACCAACCGACTGTAGTGGGCTTCCCAGATCATCTTTGCTCGCTCACTTTATGGAACACATATATGGCTCAGATGACACAACAACCCATCTTGAATATGGAAATTATCGAAAATTGCGTTTACACCCAACATTTGCTAGGTGGTGGCGAAGTGAGGGTCTATTTCATAGATTTGCAGCTAGATAGATGTCTCATGGCTGCAAGAGTTTATCATCGGGGTGAGTTTCACGACTGGCGATATGCTCAGTCAATCATCGATGCAATTGGTGCTTCCTGTTTTATACTTGATGTTGAGGTGGAATTCCTGCAAGTATGTGGACCACTTTTGATGGTGGTCATTCTGCAATTTTCTCTATGTTTGTATGTACTGCAATGGCTTAATATCAGTGTGGATGACTATCGCCATTGGCAGTAGACTTTCATAATGGAGTACATTTCTTTGTCGTAAGTAGGGTACTTACGGATAGTACCTGACAGTGTCTCACTATGATAGGCCATAGGGTGGCCGTGATGAGTGTGAACGATTCCCATGACATAGTATAAAACATCTGTCTCAATCTCAAGGGGATGTCGCAGGTATGGTAGTTAAAGTACTGTGGCTGAGCACAAGTGCTTCTTCAAATAGTTGAATTCTTTTTGTTGGGACCGACCTCATGCAAAATTCTCCTTACCACCACCCCTCTTTATTTGCTTGGGGGCCCATGCAATATGGGAGAATCCCAACACGAACCTACAGTAGAAATTGGCAAGGCCCAAGAAGCTTCAAAGCTTAGTGAGTGTTGTTGGGGTTGGCCCGTCATGGATGACTTGTATCTTGGATAGATCCACATGTACACCATGGTGATCAATGATGTAGCCCAGGTAATGGAACCAGTCTATGCCAAAGGATCATTTTTCCAAGTTGGCATATATATTTTGCTGTCGTAGGGTGTGCATAACCTGTTGAATATGATGCAAGTGTTCGACCCAAGTCTTGCAGTAAATTAGAATGTCATATAGACACATGACTACAAAATTATTGGTGAATGGTCACGGGATATCATCCATCATCCTCATGAAAGTGGTTAAAGAATTTTTCAAACAAAAGGGCATGACCAACCATTCAGAAAGGATTTCCTTTTACTTGAAGGCGGTTTTCCATACATCTTTTTGTTCTATAAAGACCTGGTGGTAGCTAGACTTCAAATCAATCTTACTGAAGTATTTGGACCCCGTGAGTTGATCAACAAGGTCATCGATTTGGGGAATCAGGTACCGATTTCTGATTGTGATTTTATTCAAAGCCCAGTGATAAATACCGAGTCACCAAGTTCCATCTTTCTTCTATACCAGCACGATTGGGCTCCTGCAAGGTGATGAGGTTGGGGGGATGTGCCCCTTTTAGATAAGTTTTTGTATATCTCGCTTGATATCCTCATTCTCTAACCAAGAGAGACGATAGGCTATCCCATTGGGAAGCGGTGCATCAGGGGTTAGATCGATAGGGTGATTGACCTGGCAATGCAGAGGTACCCCTGTAGGTGAGGAGAAGATATCTGAGTATTCCTCCATGACCTTATCTACTTGCTTCTGCTATGTGGAGAGGTCGACCGCAAAGACCATGGATGTGGTTTTGATCTTTCACTTATTCTAAGAGAGAATCATGAAGAAGACAAACTTCCTCTTCTGTGAGATGGCGTTCCTACATTTCTTAGTAGAGATCAAGGAAATAGCACTAGGTGGGACTGCATCGGGTATCCTATACAATTTCCTGTTCAAAGTAATAATAACACTACGATGCCTAGACTCATATACATCATGACATTTCCATAAATAAGATTGGACCAAAAGAACATCACAAACTTCAAGAGGAGAAACATCACACAATACCTCATCTTTGAAGGTCTTGATGTTGTACGACAGTCAACACTGTTGGCTGATGTAGAGATCGCTTCCTTGGTGGAGCCATCCAATGGTGTAAGGTTGTGGGTGCGGCGTTGTTGGTAGGGCCAACTGCTTGATGACCTTTTCTGAGATGAGTTTCTTCTGGCTACTGCTATCAACGATGAAGTGAAGTGGGGTGCCTTTTATCCACATCTATGAATGGAAGAGGCACTCTCCTTCTTATGGCTCGTCTTGTTCACTAGGCTAGAGCTTGGTGGTAGTAATGGTGGCACTGGGTTCCAAATCAATCAACCATATTCCCCTTTCTGGTTCTTTCTCAAAGTCAAAATCCACATCTGATTCATAGGCTTTCACTTCGTCAACCAACGAATGTTTTGAGTGGTAGTCAACAGTGTTATGCCAAGGGCTCTTATGGAAGTCGCACCACTTCTTGGTATCTTTCTTTGTCTTTCTGGTGTCCTTATTTTCTTATGTCTTGGACTGGTAGTCCTAATACTATCCCCCTTTTCTATGTCCTTTGTTCTGTGGGTTGGGGCCACCTTTTCCTAGATTTTTTTGTGAGGGGTTCCTAGGCCCAAATTGTCGTGTCTTTTGTTTGAGCTTCTGCTGAATTTTGAAGCCATATCAGTAGGTCATGCCCAAGTATGAGATGTCTTGAAATTCCATTTCAGTCTGGATGTATCTATGTAGAGCGCAATGATACTTGAGCACCAGATGTCTCTTTGAATCTTTGATACCCATCTTGGTGCACAAGGTATGGAAGATATTTGTGAAATCTGGGATTGCTTGGTCTCTTTCTTGCCGTAGTCTGGTCCATTTGGTATAGAGATTGTCATAACTTTTGACAGGGTAGTATTGTTCCTTAATAGCATCCCTAAAGTATTCCCATGTGGCCGTGACTAAAAATAATTATTTTTCCTCTATTTACTTTTTCTCACAAAAAGTTTCCCAGCAATCTTTTACATGGGGAACGACTTTGAGGAGCGCAAAAGTAATATTTTCTCTATTTGAAAAGTTATGGACAGAAAAATACCCTTCTAGTAGATTCAACCACTTGTATACAACATTTGCATCTATTTGACCTTCAAATATAGGAATATCAAATTTTATTTGTACCTTGAAGGGGGTGGCGCCTCCGTTCGAGGAAGATGCATCGTCGATTGGTAGTCGTCGAAGGATTTGCGCGAAACTATCCATCATCTCATTCCACTGTTGCATGAGGGATTCCTCAATAAACAGTTTGAAAGGTTCTCATGTCCTTTCATATTTCTTTTCTCCTTCCATGAGAGGTGTCTTGGGTGTGTGAGAGCTTCTGTCCTCAAGAGAAACCAGCTCGAGACCCAACTCTTTGTACTCCGACCTCGTTGGGGACATGCATTAAGACGACAAGGAGAAGGTCAATCTGATACCATTAATCTGGATTTTAAGAGTAACATGAAATGAATACATATTATTAATAGGTTCTTAACACAAAATAATAGAGATACAGTAAAACTGGTTTTCTACTCAATAACGAAATAAGTTGAAACTGTAAAATGCAGCGGAAACAAGATTGCTGGAATGGTGGGGGCTTATCTCTGAGAAGAGATGTGATGGTTGTGTGCATTCACAAGAAGAATATTAAAATGAGGCTCTGAAGGAATTTTTACAATAAAAAAGAATGCCAAAAACCCTAGACATCCAAAAACCTAAACCTAGGAGATGAAGCGCTAAAAGTCATGTTGGCCCCGTTTGGGTAAGTCAGTACATCAACTTGCTGGGGTCGTAACTTTTTCATACGATCTCCATTTTAGGCCTGTGATAGACCATTGGAAAGGTATCATTGAGGATATTCATTTTGGGGGATCAATCATGCCTTCAATTATCATTGAGGAGATCTATCCCAAAACACCTTCATTTAGGCCCTCAAAATGGCCCCGAAAGTTAAAACTGCTAAAAATAGTAAATTACCAAAATTGTCAGAAAACTGTTTTGAGCCAGTTGGAAAAGGTGGGTGGCCACCGATATCCATCTAGATCACTTTCTCTGAATATTAAGCACAATAACTAGTTCTTCTCTAGCTAAGCATTCCATCTGATGTTGGGTTAATCTAATCTTCTTTGCATGTGATATTTCTATACAATTGGTTTATTTCTTCTGTAATAAAGTTATCTTTCATAGGTTCCACATATCTCCCACCTTATGAAGGATCTAAGGGTTCTATAACTCTATATTCTCCCGATTCAAAAATATTTTTCCTAGTATTCACGTTGATCATAACTTCATTATACAATTTCCAATCCAATACCAACAATTATGTATAGGGTGTAGTTTTATCCACTATATCAATCACTTCAAAGTCTTCCATAGTGTGCACACCATAAAAATCCACTGGTATGCCCTTCAATCTACCAATTATTACCACTCTATGCTAATTTTCTAGAATAAGTTAAATAGATGACTACCCTAATGTAGGTATCCCCATAACTTCCCATGTCTTTTTAGATAAAACATTTACTTCAAACCCCAAATCTAGTATGATGTCCCCCATGTTAAAATATCCAATATTTTCATTCAACCTGAAATCCCTACTTGTTCTTCTCTTATTACGAACCTGATTGACAATATTCTTCTCTAGTTTCATCTCTTCCCCATAATTGCACTTTTATAATAGACTTTATAATACCTGTAAAGGGTTTTTATCATTCAACAACTTCACACAAGACCCAAAAAATTCTTAGATTACCTTTTTTGAAGGTTGATCTCTAATATTCTGATCAAATAGATGAGGCATATCATATATTCGTACATCATTTTTTGGATTTGTACCTGAAGTACACACAATATTCTCTTTCAAAATTTCTTGTAAGTCCTCCTTAAATGTCTCCTTTTCTTTCCACGCATCAAATTTTTGTTCAAGTGTTGTATTATTTTCGACCCACTAGTGTTGATCCTAATTCTGCTTTGCTACGTCTTCTCCTATATTGGTTCCAACTCTAGTAACTATATTGATCTTCTTCCCATCATCTTCTCTAGTTTCCAAAATAATCGATTGAACATTATGGTTATTCTAAGTCATATTTTCCTCTATCTTTCTCAAAAGTGTAAGACGATCTTTGGTATCATGTTCTGCTACGTAAAAATACATGCATGTCACTGGAAGATGTGGACAATCCCTTGCCTGATGTCCAATTTTTTGACAATTTTTATAGGTTACTATTTCTCTACCTCCTCCGAATAATCTTCCTCCATGACCTCCTCCTCTGAAGCATTCTTTGTTTCCTTGATTGTATCTATGTGGTGTATTATATCATGGTACCTAAATATATTGTGGCTATGTATTATTATACTGCAGTGGCGCTGCAAATTGTTGTGCGTTATTATACTGTGGTGGCACCATAAATTACTGCGTAGGTTGTCTTTTCCTTAGTTATCCTGTACCCTATAAGTATCTGAGGTCATTTCCTTCATCATTTCCAAGGTTCTATGATCCTTTTCTTCATGTCCTATAGACTTTCAGAAGTTGAAGAATGCACTCTTGGGTATTTTTTCATATATTTTCATCATGGGACAATGCTAGGGATCATGTAAACACGTTCTATGTATTTCACACCATGGTCCTTCTATGGGTAAAGGATTTGTCATTCCTTCTCCCAATTATTTTGCAAACGTTGGGAACTCATTCTTATGGTGACCTTTTGTTCTACTTAAGGTGCACCAGACAACTTCTCTCTTATCCTTACCTTTGTTCTGATTCAAATGAAATGTCAGGTTCTTAAGATATGCTCTTAGCTCTTCCACCATTGTATCTGTATGTTTATATTGATTCTCCTCCAATTGGAAGGATCCTTGCAAGGATGATTTTAGGGAATAAAGTTCCCTCATGGGAAAATTTTCCATTTTTTTTTCCAAAAAAGATTTGTTATTCTAAAAATGATTCACCCAAATTCTATAGGACAAAATTATTTTACCTTAAAAATCGCCAAAATTTTATACAATCTATATAAAATCTTTAGAAATTTGAATATTTTTATAAAAATATCACCAAGCATTTATAGTTGGCATATGAAAGATTTGTAAGATTCACTAAGGTTTATACCTTTTAAAATAATTTTTCATCCTTAAAATCACCCCTAACTCCTTGTACAACCTCAACCTAAGTTTGGAAATTATGTTTCCTTAAGGGATATTTCAAATGTGGCAATAATGAATTAACAAATAAGTGTCTATGTTGCATATTTTTGTTAGGATACTTCAACTTACTTTTCAATCTCTTAAAATTATGATCAATCTCCCAGAATGACTCACCTGACCTTTATTTGATTTCTATCATCTAATTCAATAACTAATCCTCTAAACTCGGTCATTGAAACTCATTGATTAATTCCTTCTTAACAACTACAATGACGGTAGGAACTCCTTGTGGACCATTTACTATAAGGCCCATATATCATTCCAGTTCCTAGTCTCTAAATGTAATTGTAAGTTGCACTACTTTTGTATCCTCATCTATGATCTACTTAGCTGCCCAAATATTCTCACAAATAAAAAAATTCTTCTCTTGGTCCTTTGAACCTTCTCCATGAAACAACAGTAATCGAATAGTTGGATACTCTCATGCCATTGTAAATTTTGTTGTACTAAAACCTTCATGTGGTTTAGATAATTGACTACTGCTAGTTGAATTTATACTTCCACTTGAATTTCCACTGAACCCTCATCCTACTAAAATAATTTTCCCACTAATTGTTGGTTGTCTAAAAGGTTCTTCTTCTTCATATGTATTAGTTGCACATGGGGTTGTGATTTCCACACTAATTTGAATTTGGAATGGATACCCTTCTTCTACGTCATACCCTTGACCTCTAGTTTTCATCTCATATGTGGTGCGTAGGATTTCCTCAATATGCCTCATAGCACAAAGATCCTCTTCCTCTTTCTGATCACTATCCAAGCCCTCCCTCTCAACTACTTCCCTCTTCTTACCATTTATATTATACTTTTAGGGTCATATGTTGTGTGTCACTCATCCTCTATCCAATATCTCCTTGGTTTGTTCCTCATCCATCATAATGGGGTCCATTGATTCCTTCTTATGGCCTCTGTCCAAAGCCCTCTTTGTATCTCATATATTCCTTAGTGCTTCCCCTAGTTACCCCACTGTGTGCAGAGTGATTTACTTGTTTGACTCCACTGTCATCATGCATTTATCATGCAATAAATTATTTATCAACATGTAAAGTGATATGATATAACTTCCTCTTGATCCCTTCAAAAAATCCTCCCGTGCAATAGTATATGAATTTGCAGTATCGACTGAAAATTAAATAATAAATCTTCCAATAATACTGTCTAGTCATAAATCCATTGTCTACATGAATTTATTATTGACTCTTTCTAGATTCACAATATTCTTACTAGTCCACTCTATCGATCTTATACAATTAGTTGGGTGATTATCCTTCAATCTCAATATTCACTCTTGCAACAACTATGGAAAATAAAATACAAATTCCTTATGAAGATCAGTAAACACATACCATTCCAAATACCTATGTGGTGTATACCTGGATATTATATTATCTTTTTGTGCAAACTCGAGTTGTTTTGTTTCCAACCATATTTCAATCTCTTGTTTAGTTAGATTCCATGGACTGGACATCCCCTTTTACCGTGTTGCATTCTCTTCACTATCCTTCTCATCAAATCCATTTCAAATACATCTTCTAATTTCCAACTAGAAACAAAACCATTTGTTGGATGGATGGCTTGACTCGGGTTCTACCTTAGGTTTCCAAAAATACCCTACAAACCATCAACCCTTTTGGAGACTAGATGGAAACAATGCGCACAGAGTGAGCAATGAAGTCTCACCCGAAATGGCTTATAAGTGACTGTATGAACTATATGTCTATAGTCATGGAAGGTACATTTCTCATGTGGATGTTAGGCATACCTTTTCTACTTCAATATTCATCATATTTACCATTCTATAACCATATTCATTCATAAACATTCATTTTTTTTTAAATATCATGTCTAATCTAGTGCGCGCTGCATTTTACTACTAGTAGATTCATTCATTCATCATAAACATTGAAACACATAAAAGAGTCATTCCACACAAATAAACAATGTTTTACTGTGGTTCACCCTTCATGGGAGGTATCCACGAAGTTATGGAATTATCATCTTTTTTATTCATCTTCATTAAGTTACTACATTGTGTGCATTACATCAAAAATATATATGTGTATGTGAGGTTGACCAGTGTCGTACCAAGATCCACATACTGGACCTCAATTTTAGTTATAATCCATAACTATGACTCGGTATTAGCTCCATAGGTCTCAGCTAAAACTAATGACTAGCAACTGTGACTCATAACACACACAAAAAGTTGGATCTCCTCAGATCTTACAATATATATTTATACTACAAAAATGGGTAAACACTCTTTACATCAAAACCCAAAACCCTAAATCTAAGTGGATTATTTTTTTCCACATTGTAACCTCCTGCGCGCGGTTGTTCCACAATCCAAGTGTTTCCTTGTCGTGTTTTCCTTTATACATTTTACTTTCCTCTTCCTCACACTACTTTTCCTTATTGTCCAATACACTTATTTTCCTTCCTTCTGGAATTCTTCTTTTCCTTATCTTCGAGAACATGCTCCTATTATGGTCTCAATTATTACTATATTCCAAAATTGTTGTGCATTTCCACAAAATACCCTGTGCCAACATCATCCTTCTATAAAGAGAGGATTCAATGTGATGAACCTAAAACTTTTCCGGAAACTGTCACGAATGATAAGTACATGTATGAGCATGGAAATGGTATATATTATTCATAGAAATATTGTAAGGATAAGAAGGATAATTCAAATCATAAACAAAAAGGATTCAAACCTCCTTTCAACAAAAATATCCCAAACAAAAATGAACAAGATCGGTCTTCTAAGGATGAATCCAGGAGATAGGAATCCCTGGAAAAAAGGGGAATGCTACCAATATAATATTGGGGATGCGAAGAAGATCACATGTACAAATACTTCCTTCAAAGAAAAGACAAAGTGAAGACAAATCACAACATCCAAGAGGCTACAACAATAGAATATATAGATATAATATATGCATCCCTAGAAGATCTTCAAGTAGAGTACCAATCCTATACGATTGAGGTGGAAGGTGAGATCATTAATCAAATAATTTCAAGATTAATTTATTTTGGAGCCAACCATTATTACATTCATCCTAAAATAGTGGATATATTACATTTGGAGAAAAGTAAGCTTGAAAAATCAATTTTGGTTCAGCTAGCCATTGAAACTAGGAGAAGGATCAATGAACGTGTTAAAAGTTTCCCAATAAATATGAATGGAGTAGGTACAATATTTTATATGATTATCATCCCATTAAAATATTATGATATTTTAATTAGAATGGATTGTATAGAAAACCATGTTGGTGTCCTAGACTATCAAAACAACACATTTGCATGCCTTGATGAAGAAGTAAAACATAGCATTGTGAAAGGAATTTCAAGACCCATTTCTATAAGGGATATTTCATTGTTACAACTAAAAGGATGTTTCAGGAAAGGTTGTCAATTGTATGAAATTTTGGTTATGGAGCCTGATTATCTTCCTAATTCATATACATGTCAAAGAGATTGTAGAATACATAATTATTTCCTCCCCGAACATTGAGGGGGGTGGTTTTTTTTATGCAATTAAAATATTTTAATTTCATAGTCAATATGGACCATTCATTATAAGGTCACATATATTACAATAGAAGTTATGTTAGGGTTTTTTTTCCATCGAAGGAAACCCTCTTTTATGAGTATTTGTATTGTGGTTTTGTGTGTAGTAGAGTGAATATTTTAGTTTGAGAGAGGAGACTGTGAGAGAAAAAATATGAAGTTACATCGGGTGTGTTGTAGGTTGTATCCGCTCATTTGCTGGATAATAAAAAAGGACCTGGAAATTTCTTTAGTTGATGTAACCCACACTAGGTGAACCACGTATATCTATGTCTCTATTGTATTGTGTATCTTCTGTGTTTTGTTTCGACATTTGTTTTTATTTTATTGCTCAGTGATCCTGTATTTTATAACAACTAGAATTAGAGCCAAAGGTAACTCATTAGAAAATAGGTTTCCTATTTCGAGTGGGAGCAATGGCGGATGATCAAAATTTTAAGGTAGAGAAATTTAACGGAAAAAACTACCAGGTATGGAAGATTCAATGGAATATTATTATGTTAGAAGTATGTATTCCTACCATTGGGAAAAATAACAAAGAATTTGATGGCCATGAAGGATGAAGAATTCGAGGTTTGTGACATAAAGGAACTACGAATGATATGGCTATGCCTGGTAGCGTGATGCAGACCCCTGAACCCTTAGGCCAAAGTCTACTCAGGATCGTTCTAAATCTTCCCTTGAGTCTGATTGACTCTTCAGTTCCTCCATAGAGAATCGCACACACACTTGATGGTGTATCCAAAGGTCCTTATGAGTGTGCCCACGTGATCAAACACTAGACTTAACCCAAGTCTCCTTGACCACAATAATGTTGCGCCCTTCCTAATTTAGGCTTCCGGGTTTCGCGATATCGCGATCCCTGTTGTCTAGAGTTTCCAACTCCTTAACCATCAAAACCCGAAATGTTGAAACCCAATATTTCTAGTCGCGTCCTCCTCCATGCCTGTATCGCGTTTCGTGACTTCGGGAATTCCAGAGTAAGGAACCCCGATCCCTTGCCTTCTAAAGTGCTGAAATGCCAAATCACGATGTGTTCAGCAAAGGTTGGCTTCCAAATGGACTTTTCACTTCATCAGGGTTTCATACATCGCGACTTCGTGAATCTGGATGAAAGGCTCCAAGTCCTTCGACCTCCAAGACCATGAAACGATCAACCAAGTTCGACTCCACCTATTTGACGAAGACACACCACCTGTCCACTCAAATGCTTCCTATCTCTGATGTGGACTCTCGCCACTTGTCCTTCTTCCCAATTTTCAGGACTTGAATAAGCCTCTGAGTACCGCTACTCCTAACACTTCGAAATCCCGAATTCCGAATGATCTGATGGCTCCCTTATCACGATCAACGGGCCACGTTGAGACTCACCTCCTGAAGGGTGGATTCATCAAACACTTAACTTCCTCACATATTTACTGAATCCCATGGTCCTCGCAACTTCATGAGTTCTCTTCAAAGAATTTCAACCACTCGTTCCCTTCTTGACAACTTCTATGAAATGAACCAGTGTTCTCCCACTGATAACTTCTCCGAGACGCTTTCAATATCTGCCTCCCTTTGAGTAATTTCAAAGGTACTTACCCTCTTGAGATTTCTCTTGTAACTCAAATCTCGAAGGGGCTCCTGCACGAAATCCTTGCAACACTCTTTCAAATACTTCCAAGTATTTGATTCTTCGACTCTGTGCACCCCCTACAACAACAATCCTTCAATCTTTCAACCTTAGTTGAGAAGTTTTTGGTCTCGACTAGCCTGCAAACACCTTGCACGGCTTCTGTGCTCCGCCTGCACTTCTGTTGGAATGAGAACAACAGTATATCTCCTAATATTTCTGAGATAAAACTTAGAACCCTTGTCAACGCACACCTTACAGACATTTCACTGCACTTCTTACAGGATCTTCTCTCACTTAGGAAGAGAAACAATTGAAACTCATTCTCTCTCTCTCTCTCTTAGACTTCAAACATTCAATATGAAATCATACATACACACAATATTAAAACAAATGCATAACAGAGAGAATAATCTACCATGAGGATACCATTCACCATGTATAAACAAAAAACATCATGACACCATGAAATCTGATTCAAATCTTCATATATTAATTCAAAGCTCCTGTACATGGACTTTTTCTACATCTCTCTCTGCAACTCTCCTCTTCTGTGCTATGCTAATGTGTTAATGATGAAACTAACTCTATGATACAAAGGTGAGGGTGTCTATATCCATTTTCCCTTCTATGTTCTATAGCTGTCTAATCTAACATTCATATCTACCTACTCTTACATTTAACAGACTTAAATGCCTTAATGTTTTACAGATGAGACAAATCGCTCAAGATATATTTACAACCTCCAAGATATAAATGCAAGTACGCCATCTTCCTAACTATTACATTAATGCCTTTTAAGTTCAAAATTCAAAATGGTTCTTATGAAAACTTGCTCTATTTCTTCCTTCGCGCGTCTATATGCTCCTTGGGCTTAGTCGCGTGCTTTAGGATTTTCTAGATTCTCCTACATCATACTGCCTCGCTTGAAAATTTTCATGAAATCTTGTTCATGAGATTTTGCATGGTCTGTCCATGCTTCTGAATTTCTTCTTCATCTTCCCAGCTGGCATCTTCAATTGCATGTCCCTTCCATTTGACCAAGTATTCAAAATACTCCTTCCTCCTGGTCTTTTTCCTAATCCTCCTGTCAATTAGGCTTTCCATCTGTGGTTTTTCAGCTACAGGCATCTGTTTAGTCCATTGAACCTCTGTCTGTTCATTCTCTGCTCCTCCTTCTTTAGCTCGGTAAGGGTACCAATCTGCAACATTGAATATCGATGAAATTCTGATCCCATCAGGTAATTCAATCTCATATGTGTTTTCCCCAAATTTCTTTATGACCTTACATAGTCCAATATTTTTCATCTTCAGTTTGTTATATGTTCCCCTTGGGAACCTCTCCTTCCTCAGATGTGCAAGAATCAGATCACCAACTTCAAATTGAAGTTTATGTCTGTGTTGATCTGCTCCACACTTTTATTCTTGATTTGAACTCTGCAATCATTCCTCGACTTGGATGTGAAGCTCCTTCATTGCTTCTGCAAAATTCTCTGCACTAGCACTCCTGAACTCATTTTGTTCTGAATCTTTCAATTTATAAACTCCCCTTGGATGCATTCCATATACAATTTGGAATGGAATATGCCTTGTTCTTCTAATGAGTGAATCATTGTAAGCAAATTCCTCCTGTGGAAGAATATGATCCCATTTATTGTGGCATTTAGTCACTAGGCTCCTCAACAAATCCCCCAAACTTATGTTCATGATTTCTGTCTGTCCATCCGTCTGAGGATGATATGCTGAGCTAAATGAAAAACTTGTCCCAATATTCCTCCATAAAGTCCTCCAGAAATTTCCCATGAACTTGGTATCTTGATCCGAAACAATACTCCTTGGCAAGCCGTGAAGTCTAACGACTTCTTTGAAAAACAGGTTCGCAATATGAGTTGCGTCGCTGGTTTTCTGGCATGGTATGAAATGTTCCATATTGGAAAATATGTTGACTACCACAAAGATTGAATCACATCCTCTTTTCATCCTTGGCAGACCCAATATAAAATCCATGCTCATTGCGTCCCATGGCCTTGTAGGTATGGGTAATGGCTGGTATAACCCTGTGTTCTGCCTTCTCCCTTTTGTGTGCTGACAAATCCTGCACCTGTCGACAAATTTCTTAACATCTGTTCTCATCCCTGGCCAAAAATATGATCCATTCAATTTTAAGAACGTCTTGTCATGACCGAAGTGTCCAACCAATCCTCCACTGTGTTTTTCTTTCAGCAAATTCTCCCTCATGGAGCATTTTTGAATACATAGTTGATTGCCCCTGAACAATAATCCATCCTGGATCATGTATTCAATCGACTGGGTTTTGTCTCTAAGAATTAGAATCTTAGATGTCTCATACGCTTCCTTAAAATATGGATCATCCCTATACATCTCTTTAAGGTTATCAAAACCCAAAGTTTTGACTCTGAATTCCTACATAAGTAAACATTTCCTGCTCAAAGCATCAACAACTTTGTTAGCAGTTCCAAAAATATGCTTAGTCACAAAAGTAAAAATTCTACATGCATTCAACCCATTTAGCATGTTTTTGGTTCAACTTCTCCTGTTGAGTCACGAATTGTAAAGGATGATTATCACTATACAAAACAAACTCTTTGGGAACCAAATAGTGTCTCCATTTCTTCAGCGCTTGTATGACCGCATAGAATTCCTTGTCATATGTGGAGTACTTAACCTTCGATTCATTTAGTTTCTCACTGAAGTATGTGATCGGTCTGTCGTCTTGGCTCAAGACCGCTCCAATTGCAAATCCATTTGCATCAGACTTGACCTGGAACTTCTTGTTGAAATCTGGCAAACCCAAAATCAGTTGCTCAATGATATTCTTCTTCAGTAGGTTGAAACTCTTCTCTGCTTCCTACATCTAGTGAAAATATTTGTGTATTTTCTTCACCATATCCATCATTGGTGCGCTAATCCCATTGAAATTTCGGATGAATTTCCTATAGAAACTAGCCAAACCATGGAAGCTTCAAACTTAAAATACACTCTTTGGCGATGGCCAATTCTTGATCACATTCAGCTTTTATGGGTCCATCTTTAACTGATTCCCAGAGATAACAAAACCCAAATAAATGAGTTATGTCCTCATAAATGATGATTTCTTCATATTAATCAACAATTTCTCCTGCTGTAATCTCCCCATTACTGCAACTAAATGCTCTAAGTGCTCTACTTTAGTCTTGTTGAAAATTAGTATACCGTCAAGATATAGAATGACGAATTTCCCAATGAAATCCTTCAAGGCCTCGTTCATAAATCTCATGAAAGTACTGGGTGCATTCATTAAGCCAAATGTCATGACAAGCCATTCATACAACCCTTCGTTCATCTTGAATGATGTCTTCCATTCATCACCTTCTCTCATATGAATCTGATGATATCCACTTTTCAAATCAATCTTTGAAAAAAATATTTCTCCACTCAAGCAATCCTTCAAATTGTCCATCCTTGGTAATGGAAATCTATATTTGATGGTAATCTTATTGATTTCCCTTGAGTTGGTACACATTCTCCAACCTTTGTCTTTCTTCGGGCTGAGCATTGTTGGAACAATGCATGGACTCAAGATTTCTTTAATCAATCCCTTGTCCATTAAGTCCTGGACTTGTCTCTTGACTTCTTCATTCTCTTGCGGCATCAATATGTACGCTTCTTTGTTTGGTAAACTGACTCCAGGTATAAGATCAATGTGATGGCTTATACTCCTAATAGGTGGTAACGAACAAGGTAGTTCGTCCACTACTATATCAATGAACTCTTCCAGCAACTCCTGGATTTCTTCCAGTAAATCATCTATCCTCATACTAGTCAAAACAATTCTAGGCTTCCTGACCACAACAAATTGCATGTCTTCCTTCTTCTTAACCTCTTTAAGAATTTCCTTCCCACTCATGAGAAGTACATTGTTGCTCACCTCTGGTTTCACTTCTTTGTCCTTAATCGACAACAACATGTGTGTTCTCCCATTTTTCTCCAGGGTGTATGTGTTCTTTCTCCCATCATGAACCACATTTATGTCATATTTCCATGGTCTACCC